>CM019148.1:219469193-219571245 GCA_009733165.1 Naja naja
GGTATCCCCTCTGTAGGAAAAAATAATGTTGTTTTATGGGAAAGTATGATCCCAACCAGTGCTGGGGCTACACAAATGCAATGCCCAAATGTGAGGAGGGAATAGCCCCAGATCCTGCTGCAGAACGCTTTAGCTATTCTGAGTGTGGAGCTAGTTCACTCCTTGTTGTGCATCATGGATAGTGCATGAGGATGGATCGAACGGATTAGCAGGCAGCCAACAATGACTCTGTACTAATGACTGTAGTCTCCTGGATAATGTACCATCATCACACACTAAATAAACCAACTTGCCAATAAGCTTTACAAAACAATTCAGAGCCAATTCAGAGTAAGGCTAGCTCATTATGTTCCTCCTGGATGTCTGGGTGGGCAGGAAGATGGAAGGGAGGTAGAAGAAGACAATTCCTGCTGTGATCTGTGTCAGTTTCTCTGGGAAAATATGTGAAGGTTTTCAGAGTTCAAATCACAGTATTTCAGCCTAGGGTACCAAAAGTGCAGAATCCATTCTGTTGCTTACAGGCAGAGCAATAAGTCTTTGAAACTTCTTAACTGAGTCCTGATGTGAACAACTGCTGCTTCCTTGTTTTAGCTTTGGTGTTGTCGGCTGAGAGTTTGAAGCAAAAGATTGACCCAGTAAGATAAAAAGACAGAAGAAAACACCCCAGGAAATGCAGCTGGATATAAAAGGAAAAAATTAATTATGAAAAAGCTAGTGCATTCATACAACATGCACTGAAGATAAATATCACAGAAACAATGGTTGAAATTAAATTTCAGGAATGGGAAATTGCACTGTCTAATTATTTAATATTTTCCTAAAGACAAAAAACTAGACAGTTCCTATATTCTCTCTGCAGCAAAAGTAAAAATAGACAATTCAAGCTGGAATAATCCTATAAATCTGGGGAACTCTGGTGGAGTTCAGTTTTAAAACAAATGAACATGCATGACAGGTGAATAACTTTCTCCTTGCCTTAAAGGACTATTCTGAACCAAACAGATAATTTTAAAAAAGCATTTTAGCAGAACAATAACGATTTCATATTTTTCCAACCTGATTTGGACCAGCTAAAATGAGAACAAGGCACATATAAAAGAAATGGCCTGAACAGAGCAGAATTTAGTCACAGGAAGAAAAATGCCAGTTGAATGTTAAGCCACGTTTCTAACAATAAGAGCAATGCAGCAATGGAACAAATTGCCCATCCATTCCGTTACTGGTGGTGGGCTTCTCCCATGGAAGTCTACAAGCACAGACTAGACAGCAAACTGTCATTTTTTAATTTAGGTTCCTGCATGGAACAAAGAGTTTGGTGTTTCCAATTCTAGGATGCTAGGATTCGAAGCCACCAGGAATGCTCGAGTTGTCTATAATAAAGACTACAAGCATATGTAGCACACAGCAAGATTTTGCGTCTATCAGATCATCTTAGAAACATGCTGCAAGAAGGAATAAGGTATTATATATTCCCGGGGACCTTAATTAAACCAAACAAATAGAAGTAAGTTCAGTTGCCTGAATTGCAACGCTGTGCCAACAATTGGGCCTGTGTAACCAGTGGGATGTACTGCTGTGTTAACAAAGTCTGATAGGGGATCAAATCATGAACTAACATGCATCCAAAGATAATAATTTTCATACATATTTGAAGCACAGCAGCAGAATGATTCACACATATGAATGCTTTTCAAAGGCAACAGCCAATTTCTCATTTAAAACATCTTGGGAATATTAAAGGAGTAAAAGGCTAAGTCAGAAACAAGAGCAAGAACAGCAAGGAGCAGGAAGAGAACGTGCAAATGTTCAGAATGAAGCAAAAGTAAGACAGACAGTGCAAACAGTTAAGAAAGCTACTCAATACTTGAACTCCGAAAGAAAGGTGAAAATGCAGAGAACTCTATGACTTTGGAGTTTCTTGGATCAGTCAAAGATGGAACAAGGCATCTGGACATGGCAACAGTGAATTTGGATGTCTGCCCTGACTTTTGAAAGCAGAGAAAAAATAGTTCCTTCTCCACAACCTGAAAAAGCAAAGAGGGAGCTGTTCGATTTTATTGGATGTTATTACCTTGGCACACAAGCAGTTGTGCTGTGACAAAAACATTCTTTATTGTGGTCTTCTTTGACCTCTAAATCTAGAGCAGTCCCTTAAAGTTGAGTTAACAGCAAATGGGAGATAAACTAGCACAAATGGCAAATGTCGAAAGAAAGAACAGGGCAAGAATTTTCATCACTAATCTTCCAGGGCAAAAGCAAAGGGTTCATTTTTTTTGAAGAGGCAAGGAGACAGAAAGTGAGCTTATCATGTTTTTGAAAGATCAGCTGTCACTCAACGGTGACCTGCATCATAAAGGACCAATAAGATTGCATCTTATTCCCCATGACATGGGTAAGTCCAACTTTCAGTCTTTGCAGACCTCACCCTGATATGTGTATCTGAGATTTTTAAGGCAAATGTTTTTTGCAAGAACCTTCCATTTTCCCCTTGTAAAAGACGTTTGTGGGTCTCCCCCTCCATTCTTGAAGTGTTTTAGATGTTGTGATTTTGAGTTACTTTATTACTGCAAGATGGCAGGAGTTAATATAACTCTCACCCTTGCGCCATTCAATATGGCATTAATTTGTATCAATTTAAAGAGACTTAACTGAGGCAGCCAAATGGATGGAACATTATTCCAACAATTCAGCAGAGTGGAGGGAAAGTGTTCTGGGCAAAGTCTGGTTTATTTAAACAATGTAAACATTGTATATTAAGCTCAGATGTATCATCGTCATTGATCCCAGTCTGGAGAGTGAGGAAGGGGCCTTCTGCAGATTATAGTGCATAGCAGGAAAATACAAAATGGGTTTTAAACAGAAGAACATGCTTGTATTATTTTATTATGTAAGGAAACCCAGAGCAAATTTAAAATCAACCACGTTCTGTTCTGTTCTGTTCTGTTCTACTCTACTCTACTCTACTCTACTCTCTATTCTCTATTCTCTATTCTCTAGTCTCTAGTCTCTAGTCTCTAGTCTCTAGTCTCTAGTCACTAGTCTCTAGTCTCTAGTCTCTATTTTCTATTCTATTCTATTCTAAAAGGTGTGTTGGACTTGAACGCCCATAATGCATCATCCCACAGACCCAAAGTTACTGTTGCTTTGAAATGATGAGTGTGGTAATCTGACACAGCTAGAGGTCACCAAGTCGGAAAATCGCTGCTGTGGGTGGGAATGGATAGATTAATTAGCAAGCGGAAAGTAATTGCCAACATTCTTGAGATGTGCATTTCATCTAATATCCGTTGCTTCCTGTAGCACCCAGGGAGATCTCAATAGTCAATTATCTAAGGGTGTTAAAGTTATTTTTACACAGTAGCAGATATTATACACCCTAAGGGTAAGGTCAGGGTATGGATTCAACATTGCTTGGCTGTTAATTGGCCTGAAACAGTAGTCTTTCTCTGAAACCAAACACATTTGCTGCAGGAGAACTCAGCTAATATGAAAAATAGGTGTTGGACTTAAGCTTTCCCCAGCTGTGAATCTGCTTATTCACAGTTCCTAATTTATAATATTGCATTATGACTTAGTGGTTATATGCTTGCTCCAGAAGTTAATTATGCATATTAGAATTGGCAGAGCAATTAAAATGCTAACTGTTACCATAACAGAGAGCGTAGGGATGATGGGCTCTGTTAATGTGTCTGTTGCAAACTGCTTGCACTTTTCATATTTAACAACTTTCTGGTGGATTATTGGGAATGCGTGAGCTGTCAGATACAATCATCCTGTTTTGATCTTGGATGAGAAAGCTTTTCCTGTCCCTGATTTCTGCAGATATGGTTTGTATTTGAACCACACTTTCTTTGGCAAGCACTGCCCTCAGTAAAAGAATCCTTTCTTTTGTTAAAAAGAGTGGTTTAAAAAAAAACCTCAGTATTCCATAGATAGAGTCTTTTTTCTGCTTTGTATCATTGAATCAACTACAATAATGTAATAGAATGAATGAATAAGTTCCTGGGCACTCTGTAGTTGGATCTGGAAGAATTGCTGTATGTGGTTAATTCTAGAGAGAGAAAAAAGAAATAAAAATAAATCTGGTAGTGCAATGTACAGGTACAGGCTCTTAAAACCAAAAATAGCAGAAAGTCTATACTGCAAGAATTAGAGAGACCATGAGGCCATCTGAATTAAAGGGATTTTAAGGATCCGAAGATCCTTCTCTGGATTCTAAATCCCCCTTTTCTTTTCTGTAAGAAAAGAAGAGAAAACCTCATGAGAAACCCTTTTTCAATTCTTGCCACCATTGCTTGCTCCAAAACATTTGCCTGTTCCTATCCATGGCTATTAAGGAAGAAGAGGAGGGGCATGGATTTGTCACCATTGAGGTTGTGGGAATCAAATCAGGGTTTCTTAGTTGCAACAATTTCCTGCTTTGCATTTTTGGTGCTGCAGTAATAACCAAAGAATGAATGGATTGCTGGATACTTTGCAAATTAGAGAGAGTCAAATAAGCTTTAGAAGAGCAAAAAGTAAAACAAAAAACAAAACAATGAAAAAGGCCACATAGATACCATTCTCTAAAGCTGAGACAGAGGTGGCATTCAGCAGGTTCTGACCAATTCTGGAGAACCGGTAGCAGAAATTTTGAGTAGTTCAGAGAACTACCTCTGACTGGCCCTGCCTATTCTCCACCTCCCAAGTCCCGGCTGTGTCTTCTTTTGTTGCCCTGCAGAGGAGAACAGAGCTGGAAACAGGTAAATGGGTTGGGGAGGGAATGGAGATTTTGTAGTATCCTTACCCTGCTATGCCCACCAAGCCATGCCACACGCACCAAGCCACACCCATAGAACCGGTAGTAAAAATTTTGAATCCCACCACTGAGCTGAGGGTTTATTTAACACATTTGTACTTAATAAGACAAGTTAGAAAAAATGAAAGTAAGAAAGGCTTCACCCAAGAAAGCAGAATACCAACCTACAGAAGTCTGAAGCGATTCTTAAGGCCCAAAGCTAGTGGGTGAACGAGACATTTTCCTGGCATTTTGGCAGGTGGTGTTTATTCCAGAACCATTGCCAAAAAAGTTCTTTCAACAAACATTCCTAGGATGTTAACACATTGTTGGAGACAGCTGTTAGCAGGAATTAGTTTGCTGCAGGAAAATAAATTTCTGAGATGGCCAAACATGTTCCCATCACCACAACAGATGTTAAGGATTGTGGCAAACTTGACATTTTGGGCGGAATAATAAATTAGGAACCATCAAGACAGCTTCTCAGCAATTTAGGTCAAGGACTTTTGGGGGCATCCTTTTTCATGGGATTTGCCTTTAATGTGTTTCCTAGGCCTGTTTAAAGCAAATATATATACTGTTAAGTTTGCATGAAGAGACAGACGTGGAGTGCTTCAAGCTCTTTGTTTATTAGTGACTACAGCTCAGAGCAGACCACTTTGGCTGGGCTGCTGCTGCTGCTATAGCCAGCAGCCGCGGTGCCGCCGCAATCAGAGTCAGGGTTTTCCCGCACTTTTAAACCAATCATTTCTTACAAGAACAGTTCAAACTAAACCAATGACTTTAAACCTGCATGCAACACCCCTCCCCACTAGGTTCAGTCCATACTCAAACCCCAGCCTATCTAATGTATTCTTTTTAAATAGGTGGGGCTCTGCGTATGCAGTGAGACCTCGTGGTTCAGATGTTTTAAGGTTCTCACCTTGTGAGGGAGGAAATGTCTGCTGACACTTCCTTACTAGGACTTGTAGTAATGGTAGAACCTGTTTGGTTACTAGAACTTGGTCTCTCCTCCCAATCCATCTCCACCCAATGTCAGCACCTAAATCAGGTAATGATGTGCAATCTTCCATTTGTGAAAATGGTTGTTGGTATGTGACAGGTTTTGGGATGGTTCCTGTCGTGTTAGCTCGTTACACATGGGATTCTTGCTTGTTCATTACACTCATGATCCTCCCCTTCCCCTAGAAGAGGCAGTAGGTATGGGAACCAGAGAGGAGCAAAAGCGATGCTCAGCAATCTGGATCTTAACTGATCAATGTGCCTGCTCCAGAGGACACCATCCTCCGTTTGTACCCTGTAAGACCTGTGGCCTGTGATTTGGGTTATCTCAGCAGGAATCCA
Source organism: Naja naja (assembly GCA_009733165.1). NCBI lineage: Eukaryota > Metazoa > Chordata > Lepidosauria > Squamata > Elapidae > Naja > Naja naja. The sequence continues at coordinate 219,475,315 of CM019148.1, forward strand.
TAATGGTTCCCACCAAGGTTCTTAGCATAAACAGAGATGCCCAGTGAATGTGCGAATTTTGCTAGTGGAATCTAGTAGTGCGTGGGTGCATAAGTGGGATGAAGGTGATCAAGGGGAGACCTGAGTTTCCTACCCATCAACAATTCAGCTGGGGACAAATTAGTTGAGGGTTGGGAGTGATATGCTGAACACTGAGAAGTTTTCAACTCTCTCAGTGATGCCCCCTGGACCCAATTGCTGAAGTTTTTCCTTGGTAAATCATACCATATGTCCAGCCCGGCCGTTAGCGAAGGATGCCCAGGGGCTGTCAGGCATGTCTGATACTCTGTTGTGCTAGATATGATTTAAAAGGTTGGATGTAAATTAAGGGCCATTGTCAGAAACAAGCACATCAGGTACCCATGAGTTACAAAAAGCTTTTAAGCTGTTTGATGACAGCTTCAGTTGTGGTGGATGCCATAGGGATAACCTCTAGCCATTTGGAAATGCATCAACTATAATAAGGAAAGTGTGTGCCTCTGGTAGGGCCAGCAAAATCAATGTGAATCCTGGACCATGGGCCCTAGGACATTCCCTATTCCTGTGTGGGGAGAGGTGAGGCAGGCCTGACTACCTGACAGTTGGGACAAGATGCAACCCAGTTTTCAACCATTTTGTCAATACCTGGCCACCATACATAACTCCTGGCCAATCCCTTCATTCTGACAATACCTGGATGACCCTCATGTAACATTTCCAAACCTCTTTTTGTAGTTTTGCAGGAATAACCACCCTGTTACCCCACAAAATACATCCTCTTAATACAGATAATTCAGTTTGCCTGGATTTAAAAGGTTGGCGAGTTGAGGTAGATCTTGAAGTGGCCAACCTTTCTTATTCCAGCCTATGACAGGAGCCAATAAAGTGTCTTTGGCAGTCTCTCTGGCAATTTCAGCAGCATGTACTGGAAGCTTGGCAACAGTTTCTAGAAAAAGGTGTGAGTCTCAGGAACAGGGTCCTCAATGTGGAGGAAGTGGGCAGCGACTTAGAGCATCTGCATGCCCAATGTCTTTACCAGGTCTGTGGATCAGTTTGTATGAATAAGCAGCAAGAAATTCAGTCCATCTCAGCATCCTTGGTGACAGGATGGTGGGTTGGTTTGTCCCCTGCCACAATGCCTAAAAGAGGTTTGTGATCTGTGACAACAGTAAATGTTCTCCCATATAGATACTCATGGAATTTCTTGACAGCTGCAACAATTGCCAAGGCTTCCTTGTCCAGTTGGCTGTAGGTCCTCTCTGCTTTGGTCAAGGTGCGAGAGTAAAATGCAATAGGAGCTTCCCTCCCACTGGGAAACCTGTGGCTCAAACCCCCCCCCACTCCAAAAGGGGATGCATCACCAGTCAGAATAACAGGCAAATTCTCAGAGAACTGTATCAGTACAGCATCAGATGTGATTAGTCTTTTAATATTGTTAAATGCAGATTGTTCTTTTCTGCCCCAGACCCATGCAGACTTTTTGTCTAATAATCTGTGCAGTGGTTCTGCAATGGTTGCCTTCTGAGGTAGGAACATGTGATAAAAGTTAATGAGTCCAAGGAAGGCTTGCAAATCTATTTTACATTTTGGTCTAGGGGCTTCTTTGATTGCCTGAACCTTGGCATCTGTGGGGTGGATACCATGCTTGTCAATCATATAGCCCAAGAACTCAACCTTGTCAGTTCTAGAGTGCATTTTTCTTCCTTGACTTTTAACCCCTTTTTGAATCTGGTAAGGACTTCTCTGAGCCTCTCTTGTAACTAAGTGTCATTTTCAGCAGAGATTAACACATCATCAAAGTAAGGTACTACCCCTGGCAGTCCTTGGAGCATCCTTTCCATAAGGCTTTGGAAGATTCCTGGTGCCACGCTTATTCCAAACTGTAACCTTTTACATTTGAAAGCACCTCTATGAGTCACAATGGTTTGGGCCTCTGCAGTGGCATCATCACCTGTTAATTGTTGATATGCCTGGGCCAAGTCCAGTTTGGCAAAGACTGTACCCCTGCCAAGTGAATGTAGTAAATGATGCACCACTGGAACTGGATATGCGCTCTGTTGAAGCGCATGGTTCAATGTCCCCTTATAGTCTCCACAGATTCTCACAGACCCATCAGTCTTGACTGGTGTGACTATGGTGTCCCCACCTAGTGGTCAGTGGGCTCTAAAACTCCTTGAGCTATTAGTTTATCTAATTGTGCATCGATTTTTTCCTTTAAGGCAAATGGGACCCTTCTGGGCTTTAAGCGAATTGGTGGCACCTTGGGATCTAGATTGAAAGTGATAGGGGTCCCCATATACTTGCCCAACCCGTCCCTGAAGACCTCTGGAAACTGAGACTTCAAGGCCTCCTCCAATTCAGTGTTGCTCACGTTATTGATGCCAGTCACCTTGATGCCTAGTGGATTGAACCACTCAAGTCCCAGCAAGCTTGGGGATCCTTGTCCACGATGGTCAGGAAAGCGTTTGGTGTGGCCTTTGAACTTCCGTTGAATTCTCTTGTTCCAACTACTGTCTTGTTCCCTTGGTAGTCTTTAAGAGTCAGTGCTTGCTTCTTGAAATGCTTCTTCTGAATGTTTGGGAGTAGTCTGTGAATAGTGTCCCATGACACCATAGATAAATATGAGCCTGAGTCCACTTCCATTTGTCAAGGCCTTCCTTCAATTAGTACCTTGACATGCACTTTTCTGTTATTGATAGAAGAAGAATGACCAATAGTTGCTGTCTGATGAGTTTCATTCTTCCCCTTTGCTTCTGTGTTGCGCCTCATTTTCTCACTGAGGTTGTTGGGCTTGAATTCTTTGTCAGGAAACTTCCTTCTGTTGGGTGGAGTTCTGGATGATTTGCAGACACTTGCTAGGTGTCCTCTTTTTCTAGCGAGGCAGATGGTATCTAGGAACTTGCATTCAGTCTTGGGTGGCTTCCCCACAACCTCTGCAGTAGAAATCTTGCCTCTTTCTTCCCAGGTCTTTCTTTTCCCTCCATTCTGAGTCTATAAATTCCTTCCTCCACCTCACTACAGTCTGACTCAGAATCTATTTGCTCACAATGAGTTGTTGTGGACTTTTCCACATCAGGATGGCTTGTGGCCTTGTTAATTTTCTTCATGGGTGCTGCTGAGGACTTGGTAGCTTCTGCTGAAGAGGCCTCTTCTATTGCTTCCTTCAGCGTGATCTTAGGTCTCATTAATAACTTGCTCTGTAACACCCTGTCTTTAAGGCCCAGAACAAATCGATCTCGCATGGCCTCTTCTAAATTGTTAAATTCACATGCACCCCCAATGTCTCTTAAACTTGCCACGAAGTCGTTTACGTTTTCGCTTTCCCCTTGATCCCTGGTAAACTTCGTGTCTCTTAATGAGGCACAATACTTGTGGCACGTAATGGGCTCTTAACAACTTTTCTAAGTCAGGCCATTCCACTACCTTCATGTCTGCAGCTCCCGTGCCTTCGCCATCTTGAAAACTGCGGACCACAGTGCGTGAGAAAGACCGCCCTCTTCCGCTTCTCAGAAATGTCAGCAAGATCGTTTCCTTCCAGATACATTTGGAAATGATTTGCATACGTCTCCCAGTCTTCTGCCGTCGGATCGAACGGGGGCTGGGTGGGTGTTCAGCGCAGCCATCTCACTCTCCTTCTGTTCCGCATTGCCTTCTTCTTCAGGGAGATCCCACCCTCGTTGCCAGTGTTAAGTTTGCATGAAGAGACAGACGTGGAGTGCTTCAAGCTCTTTCTTTATTAGTGACTACAGCTCAGAATGGACCCACTTTGGCTGGGCTGCGGCTGCTACTTATAGCCAGCAGCGCGGTTGCCAACCAATCAGGTGCAGGGTTTTCCGCACTTTTAAACCAATCATTTCTTACATTTTACAAGAACAGTTCAAACTAAACCAATGACTTTAAACCTGCATGCATAACATATACAGTATCAATAACAGCTATTTCAGTGAGCAATTTTTTTTCTAGGACAATATGGCTGACTCTAAGAGTATAAAAGGAAAAGAAGAGAAGGTCTTTTGATAATCTTGAAGAGAGAATTCCCAGGCAACTAATTTTAAGCCTAAGAACCTGAAACTCTATTGCACTGATGATGTTACCTAGTTTGGTTATGAAATGTCTGCAAGCAAACCACCAAGCTCAGAGAGCACCAAGGACCCCCTCTGCTGCACACTCAGCTGCTGTGGTGACATAAATCTGTGGCAAATTGGGGGAGTTCTGTTTATTCATATGCCCAAAGTGGACCTGCAGTGAATAATTCAGTGGAACTCCATTGCTTCAAAGCTTATCCTAGTGAACAAAGTCACATTCATTCAAATTTCATATAAAAAATGCCTGTGGGGCATTTTCAATAACTGTAATGAATCCCACATTTAAAACCAGGCCGTAACATTTTCATTCAAGGCTTTTAGAGGAAGGATAAAACTTGAAAATCCCTACACCATCTTGTTTCCATAAACCTATAGGACTGTAAGTATATAATCCTATGAGCATCAGCCTTTCCCCCCAAAAGATAGCTGCACTATATTGCACATCAATAAGCATCTTTAATAAATTTGGCTTGTGAATACTTGAGTGCACAGAGCCTCTTGATAATTACTGCATTTGCCAATAAGACACTTTTTATAAAAGCAAAATGTCTGATAGGGAAGGGCAGTTTTTTCTTCTTCTTTTTCTTCCTTTATAGAAGGGTTGACTCAGAGAATATCAGCTTAGAGTCATTCAGTTAAAAGCTGTTTAGCTATATAAGTATCATAATTTACTTTTCTACTTGCAGCTCTACTTTCATCTCTGCTTTGCACCTTGGCAACTGCAGGAAGAAATGAGAAACTTCTCTCTCTCTTTTTTTTTTAGCCAAAGGCTACTTCTGACTCGGAAACTGTAATTAATTTTAACTGGAGTATGTTGGGATCATCCATCAAGGTTCAAAGCTGGCTTGTTTGGATGAAATGACAAACTGCTGTATGTGGGAAGGGGAATTCGTGTTTCTGACCTTTCTGATAACTAACATTGGAAAGCGAAGACAGAGGAACTGATCTGCAATCTAAACAAATGCCAAGATTTTGTACTGTTTTGTACTGTTTGAACCAAACTTTTCAATTACTAGATTCAACTGTGAAATCATAAAGCAGGGGTCCCCAACCCCCGTCCATGAACCGGCACAGAGCTGTGGCGTGCCAGAAACCAGGCCATGCAAACAATAGAAGCCCCATCCATGGGATGCAGGAAGCATGCAAAACCATGCCCTTCTCTGGTCCTGTTCAGACCCAGCTCCCAAACATGACAAACCCACTGTAGTTAACTAAATGTTTCCTTTATTAAGTCTCTTCCTCCCTCCCTCCCTCTCTTTCCAAGCTAACAAGTCCATCTAGCAGGAAGATGAATAGTTGTCTGCCACACTTATTCATCTCCACCCCCTGCCTTTTACCCCCAGAGCAGGGTGGGATTCTACCAGTTCGCACCTATTCACTAGAACCGGTTGCTAACATTCTAAGCAGTTCGGAGAACCGGTTGGTAGAAGAAATTACTGGCCTAATCCTGTAAGGAAGGCAGGAAGGAAACATTCTGGTGCTGCTTACGGAAACTGCCTCTCCGTTAACCCTTATTACATTCTTGGCAGGACTAGACTTCCTGTCTCAGGAACGTCTCTGGAGTTTTTTTCCTCTCCTTTGCTGGTACTTTGCTTGTGTGGAGTGACCATTCAAAGTTACAATGGCACTGAAAAAAGTGACTTATGACCGTTTTTCACACTTACGACTGTTGCAGCATCCCCACAGTCATGAAAGACCAGGCGAGGAGATGCATGCCTCAATGTGAGTGATATTGAGTTGGCCACACCCAGCCAATAACATGACCACCAAGCCATGTCCACCCAGTCACATGACCACCAAGCCACGCCCACCACCTAAGCCATGCCCACAGAACCGGTTGTTAAAAATTTGAATCCCACCCCTGCCCCAGAGCTAGGGTGGGGATTCGCTAGCAGTGGTGGCTCTTTCAACCCAAGGACCAGCCCATATTTTTAAACTGCTCTCCTCTTCTCTGTCTTCTGCACATTCGTGCATCAGGCACTGGACCCAGCTGTTCCTCCTCTTCCTCATCAGCCACTTCCAGACCTGGGGGCTGTTGACACTCCATCTGAGGGCTGATGGATGGCCCAGGCTCCGCCTCTGTCTCTATCTCTGACAGCTCCATTCCGTCTTCCCCTTTGGAGATCTCAGATTGTCTTGATGCTGGCATTGACTCCCACATCTCCTCCTCATCTGATTTGGCTGCCAGGGGTCAATGGCCGACAGGCCACAACAGGTCCTCAGAAAAACCTCTCTCCACAGAACCGGTTCCTGGTGCCCAAAAGCTTGGGGGCCACTGCCATAAAGAATTTCAAATAAAGAGAAACACACAAAAGTGGTATTCTAATTTTTTTTAAATGTATTAATCATATGTAGAAAGTGTAAGACTGCTTCTGCTACCCCAAAGGAATGTCTGTAGACCAGGGTATTCCATGAAGGCAACACATCTACAATATATTAGGCCTGCTTCATGTTAGAAACGAATGTAATACTTGTTGCTTGCTTCTCCATTTGCCCTCCCTAGAAGAATGAAGGATGCCATTTAGTTCCAGGCTCAGAAAGAGCAAGGGGTCCTTTAAGATGGAGACAGCACTAGGCACACACAAAGAATAACAAAATCTTTGACACTCTGTGTAGATTTCAAATGTGATTATGTGCAAGCCTTTTCCACTTGAAGCTTTTTGCCAAAAGAGATTTCATTCTGCTGTCACTTGAGTAGTTCCTTTCCTTTGACATTTACTGATGCTTTTTCTACATCAGAAGGATTAGGTAGAAGCCGGAGGGGCGGGGGGGTGAAGGGTGGGAATAGTGCTTTCCACTGCAATTTAGCTAACACTGCCTGTCTTTGCTAGAAGGAAATCACATGTTACAAATCACCACTAAGGGAAAGCATAGTTCTTCCCTGTGTGGTTTCCATTTCTGTTCTTCTATATCTATTAGGAAGGATGAAGGGATGCCATTCTAAGATGATAGCGTTGGCTCTACCATTTTGGTCAACAGTTGGAGAATCAAGTTTTCCCCCTCTAGGAAAATCCCATTGGGGGAAATGTGTTCAGCAGAAAAGGGCTGCTGTAGGAACTCTTCTTCTGAGCTGGAATTTTTCTTGGTATTTCTTAAGTTTCATTTTGAACATCTGTGGTTTTCTGTTTCTGCTCCGCTTGCAAAAGCGTAAGTAGTGAAAAAAATAAAAGAATTCCTTTCAAGGAAGCACTCAATTGTGTCTGGAGGAAGTCTAAACTTTCCTAAAATCTTTTGCTTGGGGGAAAGACAGATTAAATGTACATGTAGCTTGTAAGCCTTGTGTTCTGACAAGATCTTTCACACTGGTCTCACAAATGACCAGTGTGAAAGATACTAGTTAAAAACAAAGTGATTTTTGTGTTTATTAAGCTTTAAATGTTTAAGACTTAACCTACATAGTATGAACCATGGGGAGGGGGGTCAGTGATTAGACTCCAGTACTACAGGCTACTTCCACTGATTACTGGTTGTCAGCAGTTTGGCAGTTCGAGACTCACTAACTCAAGGTTGACTCAGCCATCCATCCTTCTGAGTTTGGTAAAATGAGGACCCAGATTGTTGGGGGCAGTAGGCTGACGTGTAAACCACTTAGAGAGGTCTGTAAAGCACTGTGAAGCAGTATATAAGTCGAAGTCTATTGCTATTTTAATGGTTAAGACCAGGGGTGCGATTCAACCGGTGTAACAACCCACTTCAGTGAGCACATGATTTGCGCGCATGCAGAGCGTTTGCAACTGACCTTCTCCAACAATCCCTGTGTGTTCAGCAGCTGACAGGTGGCAATCCGCTGTGCTGTGCGAATCAGCCGAGCTTGAAAAGCAGGATATAAAGCACACACAGAGCCTGGGTGGGTGTGTGGGTCCAACAGCTGATCATCACAGCAAACCCAACCGGTTCACACCCAGCTGATCCTTGGAGCAACTGGTTCACCCAAACCAGCAACTGGTTTGCCCAAAGCGGCCTGAACCAGTAGAATCTCACCCATGGTTAAGATTTCACCTATAGGTGCTGGCCTTAGGCCATTAGAGGCAAAATGTTCATATAGTTCTACAAAACATCATTCTTACCTGAAATGCAGAGACACTTTGTAATAAGAATTCCTGTAGTAAAAACAGCTAGAAAGAAACTGATTTCTAATCCCATTTTAGCCATGAAAGCCAGCTGGCTGACTTTGGGCAAGTCACTGTCTCTCTCTCCACCCAACCCATCTCACAGGGTTATTGTTGTGGGGGCTGGGGAAGAGGAGGAAGGTGTGTTGGATATGCTATTTGTAAAAATAATAAAGGCAGGATACAAATAAATAAAAAATAAAAATAACATTGGGACATCTCTTGTAATACAGGTAGCCCTCCACTTACTTGGACAAGCGTCCTGCGTCCAATGCAGGGATGGGGTCAGGACCATCTGGGAATGGGGTGCTGCCTTCGGAGCTTTTGGACTCTGGCAGAAGCAAAGGAGAGGACCCAGGGGAGCCGGTTCCCAGTGTGTGTGCACAGAGCTGCTAGAAGGCAAGAGCAGCTGAAGCAGAAGGTGCACCTTGGGAGTAAGGCTGGGAGGTGATTGCCCCTCCCATAAGGGATAAAAGTCAGTCCTCAATGACAAAATCTTTACAGGAAGCAAAGCAGTTCAGTAATCTCTGAGTCCTTGAAGCTCTGTACTCTGGTTGGTCTTTTCTGAGTTTTTGGGTTGGTTTATGTTATAATTAATTGGACTTCTGGGTTTTTTTGGCAGCATTCGACAGCACTGAAAGGTGTGCTCTTATCTGGAGGAACTGTGTATAATTAGTTTTGGCTGGGAATGCAAGTAATTCTCAGCGTTGCATTAAATAGGTTTTGCTTTTAAAATAAGTTTGTGTTTCATTCAGTTTGATGAAGCCTGGGTCAGAGCAGGCAACTGGTTCATATTTTTGATGGTTGTTGTATCCTGGTGTCCTGCAGTCGCCTTTTATGATTTTCTGACACGCAAATGGAGTGTCAATGGAGAAGCCAGAATCATTTAACATCCAGCTTGCTAACTTAACAACTGCAGTGATTCCCTTAACAACTGTGGCAGGTGTTTGTTCAGTGAGTTTTATGAAAGGTCATAAAACTCACTGAACAAATGTCTCACTTAACAACTGAAATTTTGGGCTCATTTGTGGTTGTAATTTGAGGACTACCTGTACCAAGCAGAAGTGAAATCTAAGAAGAAAATGATTCCCCCATTTATTTTTATCATAGAATAAGTGATTTTTTCCCCTTTTGCAGCATGGTGGCCTAGTGGTGAAAATGCTTACTCTCATTCAGAAAGTCAAGAGTTCAATCCTAGGTAGAGGCAGATGTTACTCTCTCAGGGCACAAAGAAAAAATATCTGCTGCAAACTCCAGCTAGGATCAGGAAGGGCATCCGGCCAGTAACACTCAACTCCATCCACTTGCCCCAATTCTACCTTGCATTAAAGGACTACAGCAGGAATGTCAAACTTACTTCATCACGGTGGTGTCACGGTATGTATTGGGACTTTTTTTCCCTTCACTAAACTGGGTGTGGGTATGGCCAACGCGTGACGCATCCAGCTCACGGGCCAGGAGTTTGACAGCCCTGGACTATAGGGTCATAAAAAGAAAATAACCAGTGATTTATGAGTTGTCAACATGCAAAAAGAAAAGGAAATGTATCTTCCAACTGAGGCCCAAAAGGGTCATAGGCTGCAAACAGTTTGGACATCCTGATGTATATTTATGGATGCAAATTTAGAAATAATTACTACAATTAGAATGTAAAATTGTGAAGACTGGAACTAGAGGGTGCTAGTTTCCTGTAAAATATGTACATTAATTACAGCTTTGCAATTAATATTATGTCTAGATTGGCCTTGAGGTTTTAAAGAAGTTATTCCACACAGCTTGTATATATTTAAAGGCTTCTAATGCAGTCCCACAAAACCTAAGGGAGTAGAGTGGTGGCAGTTATGAAGAAATAATTTACTGAATATATTACAGAATGAACTTGCTATACATTTCATTCCTGGACAAAGAAAAATTCTCTAAGCTCATGTTTTTTTTTTTAAACCAGCAATGGCAACACATCTATACGATTTTACTGGGCTAATTGCAAAAACCACAAATTTCATATCTCATGAAATCTCTTCTGAGTTGGCTGCTTGGCAATATAAATTAACTGGGTGCTAGGTAAAGTAATACAGCATGAACTGAGGCTGCAATTTGCAGGTAAAATTATTGATCAGCAATGGCATACTGAACAGTGCGGAAAATGTTTCAGTTGTTTATTGGATTAGAATTACATCTCCTCGGGGTTGCAATCTTGTCGCTACATGTTTTTGCAACGAGCTCTTGGTTTCATAAAAGTATAATTTCACCAGATTTTTCTCTTGTTGTATATAGCTGATACAGACAGATCCCAATGTTCTCCAAAATATAATGATAGCACCTTAAATGATCAGTCCTATCAGAAGGAAGGATGGTGTTAACTATTAAAAGTAATACCCCATCATCCGCAGGTGTAACACAGCTGTGAATGAAAACCTGTGATGTTAGAAGAAGCGCTGCCATCTAGGGATTTCCTGATACCGTGTTTCCCTGAAAATAAGACCCAACTGGAAAATAAGTCCTAGCATGATTTTTCAGGATGCTCATAATACCCTACCCCAAAAATAAGCCCTGGTTAAGATTGTCAGCCACACAGATGAATTTAGTACTGAAAATATGTATTTTCTCAAAAATAAGACCTAACAAGAAAATCAGCCCTAATGAGTCTTTTGGAGCAAAAATTAATATAAAACCGGATTTTCTTTTTGGGGAAACACTGTATCTGTGGCTTCTGAAAACTATAGATATATTCCTGGTTCATTTTTGATAGCAGTGAGTTCCCCTAAGCATATGCAATCTACTTTTATTGCCCCCTCTCTTCCCAAAAATCTGACTTGTACAATAGTTAGCCAATATTCAAAAATTGTACAGATACTATACATTTTGTTCATCTGGTGTTGCCGTTCCCAGATTCCCAGACTAGTTTAGTCTCATGTGTTCATTTATGAGCCTTCAAATGTGGCCGACTTCAAAAACAGTCCTTGGAAGACTGCAGAATTTTTGGCTAAACAGAAAGAAGGTATCCTGGAAGAAGGCTGTGGCAAACCTCTTCTTTCATGGGGACCAGCGACCTGCGTGGATGCAATTCCAGAGCACCTTTTCTTGTTCATTCGTTTATAGATGATGTGGCATAAATTAGAGCTTTACTCATTATTTTGCGGATCCTCTTTTGCCTTTCAATATATGTCTTATTTGATATGAATCAGTTAACTGTATTAGTGTAATGCTTAAGGCACCAGGCTAAAAACCAGGAAACTTTGAATCTTAATCCAGTCTTAGCTATGAAAGCCACCTGAATGACTTTAGGCCAATCACTCTCTCTCAGCCCAAATCACCTCACAGGGTTGTTGTTGTAGGGAAAATAGGAGGAAGAGTAAGGTGTGTTGGATATTTTGACTCTTTAAGTTATTTTGAAAAATAAATTTATATCATGCCATTAACTCCATGGGGGTCCTAGAAAGCATGACACTAAAGTGTAGCACTAACAGAATGACAGAGTTGAAAGGGTTCTCGTAGGTCATCTAGTCCAACCCCCCACCCAAGCAAGAAACTCTACACCATTTCTGACAGATGGAAGTCCAGTCTCTTCTTGAAAGCTTCCAGTGGTGAAGCTCCCACAACTTCTGAAGGCAAGATGTTCCAGAGGTGGGCTGATGCCAGTTCACACCGGTTCCAGCAAACTAATATTTAAGATTAGGTGCAGTTTGCAAATCCCACCACTGGCTGGCCCTGCCCTGCCAGTTTTCAGCCTGTTTTGGGGCCATTTTCAGGCCATTTTGGGCCATTTTCAAGCCATTTTTGGGCCAAAACCAGCCTGAAAATGGCCCATAAAACAGCCTGAAAATGGCCTGGAAACGGCCTGAAAATGCCCCCAAAAGGCAATGGCAAACCATTTTCAAGAAAACTGCAGGGACTGGACCAGGCAGTTGATAAGAGTCAACACTAACTCCCTACCCCACAAACTCATTGTTGAACTGCAGTTTAAGCCAGTTTGCAACACTACCACATACACAAAATATTCCAGTTAAGTGAATTTCATGAAAATTCTTGATGAAAGAGCAGGGAATAAAACTGGATTGGTGGACCTATATGCAAATTCAAACAAGATATAAAAAAGACAGTGAGGAATTTGGAATAGATAATGAAATACAAAAACTTGATAACATCTTGATTGGCCCAGATGAGAAATTATTATCAAAATTATATAAACATTTATTAGAATTTGAAAGAGCGGAAGAAATTGTGAAAGGAATGATGATTGCATGGGGTAGGAAAGTTGGATATACTGTTGATCTGGAAGAATGGGAAAAGATTTGGAATGTGAATGATAAAATAACAAAATTGGTGCATATAAGGAAAACCAACATAAAATGTTCTATCGTTGTCCTTTGGCACCTTCAAGACTGGCTAAGATTTACACAAACTTAAAAGCAAATTGTTGGAAGTGTGGACAACAACAAGGTACCTTCTTTCATTCTTGGTGGACTTCCCCAAAGCAAAAAAATACTGGAAAATGATTCAAATGTGGTTAGAAGAACTAAAAACAAAATTGATTTTGTCCCGGAATTATTCCTCTTAGGAATAATAAAAAAAAACTATACTAGAAAGATAAAATATCTTATATTACATATGTTAAGAAGCAGCAAGAATTTCATATGCTCAGTACTGGAAGGAAAACTCTATACCACCTGAAGGCTTAATAATCAAAAATTTTTTAGAGTGTGTGGAAATGGATAAATTAACTATGGAATTCAAAGGGAAAACAGACACAGAATACAACACAGTATGGGAAACATGGTTTATTTGGATAGATAATAGATATAAAAATAGAAAATGTATATAATGTATATAATAAATAAGAGGGTATGAAAGTATTATGCTTTGTAAGTTTTGATAGGAAACATAAATGTATATATAATATCACAGCGCTGTTTAATAACTATTGGTATTTTGTATAAATGGAAAAAAATTCAATAAAGCATTATTTAAAAAAATTCTTGATGAAAAACAATTGACATGGAATCCTTCCTTGTAAATACACTCTCTATTATGTAGTTAGCCTGTGAAAGTAAGGTCCTTGGAAAGCATGGTGTTTATCTTGGCTAAATGGTTGCAAAATCATACATTTGCCGTGCTATTTTAGACCTCCATCACATAAATTTATGCAAAATGCAAATCAAATCTATGATTCTAAGGGATTTAATTGTAATCAAGTTTTTCTAGATTGCAAATATGGGCTTCAATATATCTCACTTGACATAAACACAGCAATATGATTAGCCAAATTTAAACGCCATCTTAGCTCTTTGTGCAATATGTAAACATTAAGTCATGTAGAAGCATCTAATCAACACTATTTCAGTCATTTTAAGCTGTCAAAATTTTTATAAGGGTTGGGGCAGCTTTTCCACGCGTGTCATTTCTAATCACTGCTCCCTTTGAGCATCCTTTTTTATTTTTTATTTTATTTCAAAAGATGGGCTATTTATGATTGATCAGACTGTGATAAAACAATCTCTCCCTGTTGACTAGCTACACATCAAAGTAAACAAACAGGAGAGGGATATTACATGAAATCCTGATTACCGTGATATTCTGTCTTAGGAAATCACTTTATAGTTCTCCAATTTTATTGCTTCCTGTGATTGCAATGGTGTAGAACAGATTCAATATAATATACATATTGCAAGGGCTATATGGAAGATCCCAAAATACCCACATATCAAACACAGAATGGCTGAACTGGTTTAAGCTGAAAAAGAAACTCTGTGTGTGTGTGTGTGTGTGTGTGTGTGTGTGTGTAAAAATTCTATGCATATATTCATTAAGATACATGCATTAAAATAATGCAGCAAAACGTATTAGCAAAATATATTTTTAAAAGCTGCGGAAACCCCAAAGAAAATTGCAAAAAAAAAAAAAAAAGAGTGAAGTGATTGTTTTGCTTTGTCTCTCTTCTGAAACCTCTCCCAGCAGCGCCAGTAGCAATCATGGAGACATAATGGGCTTCATCAGTAGAGTCTCTTTGCCTCCACAAAAAGAACGATGTGCAAAACATTTCACTAAAATAAATCCAAGCTGCCTTACACAGGCCTTTTTGATGTATCTGCAAAAAAGAAGCCCGGAGAAGGATCAGATCTGATTTATTTGCTTCTCTATTTCTCATTTCTGCAAATATTTGGCTCAGACTGATTTCCAAAATGATTTGCTATCCATGCATTTTGCCTTCAGGGTGAAGGAAACTCCACTGTTCCTATATGACAGAGGGATTCGGGGTTGACCTATCCAATATGTTCTACATAGTAACACTATTTGGGGTTCATCTACAAGGGACTTCCATTGTGCTAATCCAGCTATATCTGATTCAGAAAACCTGGATCAACCCACTACTTAATCCCAATCTGCCCTAATGGAGAGCGAGGTAGAACACTCAGCTTCATAACACCTTCACTATGACCAAACAGTTGCCTGTGTGTGTGTGAGTGCGTACATGTGTGTGTGCGTGCATGCATCAGTGGTGGGATTCAAAAAAATTTACTACTGGTTCTGTGGGCGTAGCTTGGTGAGCATGGCTGAGGAAGGATACTACAAAATCTCCATTCCCTCCCAACTCCTAGGAGAAGGTTACTGCAAAATCCCATTCCCTCCCCACCCCACTAACCTGCTTTCCAGCTCCATTCTCCTGTGCAGGGCAACAAAAGGAGACCCAGCTGATCAGCTGGGGCTTGGGAGGCAGAGAATAGATGGGGGCGGAGCCAGTCAGAGGAGGTATTTGCTGGTTCTCCAAACTACTCAAAATTTCCCCTACCGGTTCTTGAGAACTGGCCAGAACCTGCTGAATACCACCTCTGGCACGCATGTGTGAGAACCACATACTGTTAGTGCTGTATACATATTTCCAATTTTTCCAAGGTTAGGAAAAATCTACCAATGGAAGCAGCATCAGGAAAAGATTAATGTGTAGTGTAACAACAAAAAACCTCCATCCAGGATATTTTTAAAAACATGCACGACAACAAGAGCCACCTCAAAGCATCTTCTTACTAATGAGTTAGGAAAAAAAAATAATTCCCAGATTTGGTGACCTACTTAATACCATAGTTTAGCAATAAAACAGTTGCAGGGTAAGTCTAGTAAAATTTCACACTCGGAAATGTAATTCTGTTCTATGGAATAAAAAGCCAATGAGCTCCCAGTAAAATGTAGCTTGATTTGCATATGATTAGCATCTTTTTGGTCTTTCTTACTATGGTAACTATGGTAGGAGCCATGATCAGTTCTAGCTACTATGGTACTCTCTACATCACTGTAGTTAAGTGTTTCTCAACCCCAGAAACTTTAAGGAATGTAATTGCAGGAAGAAATATCCATCTGGTTCAGTTCCAAGCCATGAGAAAGGCACTGAAGACAAAATGGAGGCTGGAGGCTGATTAGAAAGATGGTTTAATGATGAAGCAGAAGCACATGGGTGGTTCTGGGCAGCTAACTGCATGGAGTTGAGGGAAATATAATGTTCTGCCTTTTTAATATTTCCTAAAACATTTCATTTTCTAGGAGAGGGGTGGGTGCTAACTTTCTACATGATCTTTAACTCCTAGAGTTTCCCAGTCAGTAATTCTGAGAATTGAATTCCACATGCCTTAAAATTGACAAGGTTGGGAAATGCTACTGTGGATAATGAAAGCTGAGATGTTTGGAGAAGCTGCTCAGATTTCATTCAAAGCTCAAAAATAACCCACAGCATTTTTGGGGATGGAGGATAGTGTTAAGTTTGCATGAAGAGACAGACGGAGTGCTTCAAGCTCTTTAGTTTATTAGTGACTACAGCTCAGAACGGACCCGATTTGGCTGGGCTGCAGCTGCTACTTATAGCCAGCAGCCGCAGTTGACAGCCAATCAGAGTGCAGGGTTTTCTCTGCACTTTTAAACCAATCATTTCTTACATTTTACAAGAACAGTTCAAACTAAACCAATGACTTTAAACCTACATACATAACAGATAGGACTTCCATTGTCTGCAGGAGACCTTATATATAGCAATAATGTTTTTTCTTTAATTGTTGTGTCTCTTCATATTTAGTGAGTTCAGGTAGTCCTAGATTTATGACCACAGTTGAGCCCAGAATGCATGTTGCTAAGTGGGAAATTTGTCAAGTAGGTTTTCCCCCCATTTTATGACTTTTCTTGCCACATTGCTTAAGTGAATTACTGCAATTGTTAAATTAGTAACATGGTTGTTAAGTTAATGTAGCTCCACCATGGATTTTGCTTGTCAGAAGGTCTCAAAAGGTGATCACATGTCCCCTAGACACTGCAACCATCATAAATATGAAACAGTTGTCAAGCATCTAAATGTAAATCACCTGACCATGGGGATGCTGCAGTGGTCGTAAGTGCGAAAAATGGTCATACGCTGCTTTTTTCAGTGCTGTAACTTTGGTCACTAAATGAACTGTTGTAAGTTGAGGACTACCTATACACAATGGACACAACTTTATTTCAACAAACATTATTACCAATATGGATTCACTATACCTCATATTAGTTAGAAATCATAGACTGACAAAACGAGACACAATTTAATTTTAGCTTAATCTCTTATTTTCTGTTCCATTCATTAGTGGCCATGCTTTCCTAACTTTTTTTGTTCTTTGTTCAAGTCTGACAAGAATGAACTTTACCAAAGAACAGATTCCATTTATTCACCAAACTCTGGCATAAATTGCTTTTCACATTTGGCCTCTGGCGGGTTTTTTTTCCAAATAAATCAGATGACGTGTGACTCAAATTGTCCTGCCGTCGACCTGCGTGCTTTATGGTATCCTTGAGTGTCTCTTACATGGCATTTTGTTTTGTAGTGCTCCTTGCAGCATGGTCGTACGTGAAGTCAAGTTGTGCTTAAAGTGAATGATTTCTTGTTGCAAGTCACTGGCAGTAATGTTTTTCTTACCAAAGCAGGAAACAGATGCCGCCCGTTTCAGCAGACAAGAGAGACAGGCAGGTTTATGTAATTTGGATGAATCAAAGAAGAATCCTTGTTTGTTTATTTCACTGTGAAATGAATGATGTAAACTTTCAGAGAGAGGTGTCCCATACACATCAGCTCCAGGATGAGCCTCATGGCAATCAGAGGAATTTATTTTCCACTCTGCATAAACACCATCTCACACACACGCACACACACACACACACACAGAGTCTTTGGCATCTCACCTTATAACACTAATCATTATGCTAACTGAAGTTATCTGTCTGGTTTTAAGAAGAGATAGCTCTCCGTAATCTAAGGTGCTTCTGATCTAAATTTGGACAGGCCAGGAGGAGATTGAAAAGGAAAGCCAAATGAAAAATAGCTATTTGCACCAGATGAGCAATCTTGCTTCTGTTTGATGCCATCCTTATTTCCATCAGACCTTTTCCAATTGGATAATCTCCAGTTGCACTGCTATCACACTTTTCACGATCCACAAACAGAATTTCGATGATATATGCGGAAGGTAGCAGGCCAGGGAAGACTGAATTAGGTTATTTACAAAGTGTATGTGTTACCAAAGGCTCTGCAACCTGGAGATATGTAACAAAAATCGTTGCTGTTTTTTAGTTGAGAGCAGCGAAGGCACCGATTGACTTTGGGGATCCATTAATGTTACCAGGACCTCTGCATGACTGCATGTTGAAGGATTCCAGTTGTGTTTCCAGTGGAGAATAAATCAAGACTTGGACTATAGCAACAGCACCCTCAGGGCGGGCTAGCATAGCGAACTGAAACCCAGAGAATGCTGTCATGGCATCTCACCAAACTCTCGTTCGTGGGAGAGAAAAAATGTAGCCAGCAGCAAAGGAATGAGGCGGGGGGAAGCATGTGAGCAAACTCAGGGAAGGTCTCTTCTGATCTGAAGCTTATTAGAATTCCAAGATGGACATGTACTGGGTGTCCACAGGAGAGGACCTGTGTCATGTTGCCAAAATGAAAATGCAATGGCATAGGTGGGTCAGGGGTGGGATTAAAAAATCCCAGCAACCAGTTCACTGCTCAGTTGCTGGGTGGGCATGGCCATGGTGGGCGTGGCCTACTGGAACTTCCGGGAGGGCTGTTTTTCATGTTCCCAAGGGTCCGGAAGCTTCCCGCAGTCCTCTGGGAGGGCAAAAATGGCTTCCCCTGAGCTCTGGAGGCCCTCCGGAAGCTGGAAACAGGCCCGTTTCTGGACTTCCAGTATTTCCAGAAGGCTCATTTTTCCCCCTCCCACAGCCTCCGCACAGACCCTGCACTTACCTGAATCGAAAATGGGCCATGTGAAGACTCCTGGGAGGGGTGGGGTGGGGTGGGTGGGCCAGCCGGTCAGTTCAAATACTGGTTCGGCGAACCAGATGCAAATTTAACATCCGGTTTGCCTGAACCAGTTCAAACCAGTAGAATCCCATCCCTGATGTGGGTGCTCTCTTGGCTTGGTTGTTGTTCTGCAGACATTTCATTGCTCATCTAGATAACATTATCAGTGGTGTTCAGGCAATAAATGATTTAAGCTCTGATAATTTTACTAGCTAATGAAATATCTGTAAGAAAACAACTGAGCTCAGAGAACACCAAGGACTTCACCGTTCAACTCTGAGCTACAAATATTATCTTCTGATGGTATATATACTTGCAATATATCAGGAAATTGGATGGGCATTGCCTGTTGACATAATCTTAATTTAAAAGAAATATTGAGCAGCAGACTAGCTTTTGCATGCTTCCCCCCCACCCTTCACTTCCAACCATTAAAGTGCTATCCTCAGCATGTCTGAGGCTATTGCTGCTAATTTTTATTTCTTCTTATCTAGGATTTCTCATGATATGTTGTCCATATAAGTGAAATAAACTAGGGCAGATTATGCATTCCAGGCACACTTCTTTCCTAATATTGAACAACTGTGTGATGCTCCATATTCTATTGCAACTGTTGTCAATAAACTATTTCTTGAACAGGCAAATGAGCGGCCCAGGGATTCATATGCTGCAGTCAGAAACTTCTGTATATAAGTAGTAAAGAATAATAGCTGTCCTTTACAAACTTCCTACCCTTTTCAGTTATCTATCAGAAGTTAGCAATGAGATCCCTGGTGTCCCAACATGTCATATGACCACACTTGGCTAGTGGCTCATTCATGAACAACTATGCTGTTTTGTGTTCATGTGACCATGAGTGGCAACATTTTTTGTTGGTTTCTAGCAGTTTTTTGCTGGTTTCTGGCAAAAAATCCCACCCATTTGGAAGAATGCATTTGCTTAATAACCATACAGTTTGCTTAATGACTATGTGATTCACTTATCCAACTGCAGTCACTCACTTTCACTTAATGACCACATGATTCACTTAATGACAGCAGTGACTCACTTTATGACTGTGGTAAAAATGGTCATAAAATCAAGTATGGCCTGTCACATGATACATATGACCACCACAATTTCTGGCTGAAATTCTAGGCTCCACTGTGGTTATAAGTCAAGAACCACCGTATTTTCTAGGATCTATTAATCCCCAATTTCCAGAATGCCTGGCTCTAATTCAGTGATCAAAACTACATAAGTATCATTGACATTTTACATATATCTCTTTTCTCTGTAGATTTTTGTCCTTTGATGCCCATCTATGCATAAAAACATCCTTTGATTTCCATAGTTTTCTTAAATAGTTCCTTTGTCCTTTGTATATGAATGGTATCTTTAATTTCTCTGAATTGCTTCTTATATCTATCTTGCCTCTTACTGCTCTCTGGGAGCTCAGAATTTATTTTCAATAGATCAAAAGACAGCTTTTTTTGGCATATTTTTTTGCAGTTTGGGTTATTTTATCTGCCTCATCTTGATGTCAAAAATTTAAGTCCAGAGTTCCTGCCCCGCTCCCCATATCAATCTAATCAATTATATCTCTTCTTTATATTCCCTACATAACAATATGAGGTATTGGCAAGAATGTATGTTATTGATCTGAATATTTTATTCGTTTTCTTTACACTGTAGCTTTGCAAGAATGAGTATATGGCCAGAGGTATGGTCAGCTAACTGAGTAGAATTACTCCAGCTGTGCTTTGCAATCTGATTTTAATATTATCCATCTGGTGATGTCCATGTGTAGAACTGTCCTTTAGGCTATTGAAAAAAAAGATATTGCTCTAAACAGTGAATATTCTTGGCAGAATGCTAGAAGTCTGTTTCCTGTTTGGTTTTGTACACTGAAGCTTAATATTCCCATTATTCCAATGGATATTTTACTTTCAACTGTAGTATTCCAGTTCCTTATAATTACTAAGACTTTTTGTGGTCTTTGTCTCTATTTCTCAAAGGAGTTAAAAACTGTTGTAGAACTTTTCAACTTTCCCTTCTTCTACATCTGTATGGAATATAAACTTAGGTTGCTGTAGGATTGATTGGTTTGTATTAGATCTGATCATTCTTCCATTTGGGGATTACGTCTGAAAGTTGACTTTGACGTCATTTTGTTCGTAACAGTGACCATGTTTCCTTTCATCTTGTTCACTGCAGAAAATTTGATGCTCCTTTGATGTGAATTGACTTGTTCTAGCCTATTTCTACCTGCTGCTTCCCAAAATGTCATTCTGTTTTGATACATTTGTTCTAGCAATATCAAATTTCCTCTAACTCTTGGCTGTGACGTTCCACATTCTTTTTAGCCCGGAATTTTCCTTTTCCTCTGGCCACATCAGAGGACCTCCTTTTGGGTTTTATCCAGCCACCTCATAAGTCCCAGTGCTGCTCATACTGACTCATCTTCCAGGCTCATGTTGATGTAGTCCAGGAGGTGAACATCCATTTGGTTATCTTGGCAGAATATTGGAGTGGGTTGTCATTACCTTCTCCATTGGATTATATTGACACTGATTGCCCTGGAAGGCTTTAATCTCTCAGGGGCCCCTCCGTTGCTATACAATCCTAGCGTATAGACAAAAGTATCACTGGGATATGTAAGACAAGGCCCTTGACCAGAACAATGGTCCAGCTTTCTTCTTTTCATAAGCCCATCACTCTGGTCTTTGTTATCTGATCTCTGACATTCATGAAGTATACTTGATGAATTAGGTTAGGTAGACCTACAGTTCAAAGTAATTTGGAACCACAGACCCAATTTCTACTTGTAACCAAATTACCAAAAGCTAAGCAAGGAACTTGTCAGATTTCACCAATCGTAGCATTCTCTTGCAGCATTTTAGAAGTCTTGTGGAATCTGAAGTAAGGTTGCCAAAATCTTATGAGACTACAAATTCTTAATTTTTATCTTAGTGAGGACAGTAGGTTTCTCAGCACAGGCAATTGCTATCTTCTTTTTAGTTAGTTAGTTAGTTAGTTAGTTAGTTAGTTAGTTAGTTAGTTTGTGGCTTCCTTCCTTTTTTGCAACATAGGATATG
The DNA here is from genome assembly GCA_009733165.1 of Naja naja. NCBI lineage: Eukaryota > Metazoa > Chordata > Lepidosauria > Squamata > Elapidae > Naja > Naja naja. The sequence goes on from CM019148.1 coordinate 219,496,913, forward strand.
CCTATGGGATAAGCAAACATTTCAATAGTAACTAAAGTTTCCCCAGCTATGATTACATCATTTATTTACCTAAGGTCAGAGGTGGTATTCAGCAGGTTCTGAACAGTTCTGGATAGCCAGTAGTGGAAATTTTGAATAGTTTGAAGAACCAGCAAATACCACTTCCAACTGGCCTTGCCCCCATCTATTCTCTGACTCCTCATCGGCTGGGTCTTCTTTTGTTGCCCTGCACAGGAGAAAGGAGCTGCAAATCAGGTTAGTGGGGTGGGGAGGGAATGGGATTTTGCACTAACCTTCCCCCAGGAGTGGGGAGGGAATGGGGTTTTTGCAGTAGCCTTCCCCTGCCACTCCCACCAAGCCAGGCCCACCAAGCCATGCCCACAGAACTGGTAGTAAAAAAATTTGAATCCCACTGCCTAAGGTGACTGATTACATGACTCATTTCTATTGATGGGCAAGAAAGAAAGCTGATAGAGATCAATTCTATTTAATTTTGAGTAGGCAGAAGAAGTGAAAGAATTACTGTGATTCTCAAATATGATATTGGGAACTGCAGTCAAGGAAAGAGTCCGGTTTCCTTTCTGTTGGACCGTACAACTAGTAAAGTTACAAACTTCCCTCTCATTCATTTCTTCACCATAGGACCAACACGGCCTTATGACTGCAGGCCAGATGGCTTCAGTCTCATCAGCACTAACATTTCTGCCCGAACTCAGTGCAAAGCAAAGCATACAACATCAGCTATTCATAATTCACTTCTGGAGCATGCTTTAAATCTGGCTTGAAGCTCAAGGCTGAAAATTGGGTGATGAAAACAGTACTTCCCTTCCAATGCATCACAGGTATTTTTAATTCAATTAGGCATGACTGACAATTTCTTCGGGGAGGGCGGGGGAAGAATAAGAAGCAGACAGGCAAGGAGAATGAATAATTTTTCCCACACAGCTAAGACTGCTTTTTCCCAAGGCAAAATTGAAGCTAATTAGCAGAGCAAACATAAGACAATGAAGTAGATACAACTATCAATGGCTGCCGCTACTTTTATTATCAAAAATGGATGGATCTCACCACAATGCAAAATTGCACAAGGAAGCATAAACGGATATGTTTTGATTTATTTTAATTGGACAGAATTTATGTTTCGGGGATTCCAGGCTAAGATTTCACATATCAATCAGCCCCTTAGAGCTAATGAAATCAATCTCTTCTGTTTCAGATAAGTGTGCAGTATCATGCTATTGAAAAGCTTTCTGCTTCCTTTCTTGTTGGCACTGCCAACATTATATCATGAGTTACAGCTACATGTAATCTGATTTGTTAGTGAAAGTGTTGCTGGCTGTTACAGAATGCTTTGGTGCCGTAGGGCAAATTTGCAGAAAGGCTTCGTGGATGTGGATGTGCAGGTAAATGATTGCTACTAGCTGTATTGTTCATGAATGAAATTCCTACTGGACCAGGGGTGTCAAACTCAAGGCCTTGGGGCTGCCTTGGAAACAGTGAAGGACTGGCCCGTGGTGCCTCTGCCAGTGAAAAAGGAGCTTGGGAGGCCACGCGCAGTCCTCCCAGGCTCCATTTTCAGCCGTGATGGCCTCCTGCAGCCCTCTGACAGTGAAAACAGAGCTCATAGGGGCCATGTGCAGCCCCCCTGTGCTCTGTTTTCACTGCAGAGGGCCGCAGGAGGCTGTTGCAGCCGAAAACTGAGCTTGGGAGCTTATTTTCACTGTCAGAGTGCTCGGGCCACCACAGGTGCCCCCGACATGAGTGACATCCTCAACGCTGTCCAACTATTTACTAAGTCTGCATTACTATTACTATTAATCTTCTCATCGCTCCTTATCGCCCATCTCTTCCCATTTGTGACTGCATGATTGTAACTTTGTTGCTTTATACTGACTGTTTCCTAGTATGGTTTGATTGCTTATTGTACCCTATGACTATCATTAAGTGATGTACTTTATGCTTCTTGACTCAGATGTATCTTTTCTTTTATGTACAGAGACAAATTTGCACCAAGACAAATTCCTTGTGTGTCCTTGGCCAATTAAGAATTCTATTTAATCTAATTTTAATCAAGCTGGCCACACCCACCCCAGCCTCCCAAGGTAAACCACAACTGTGATGCGGCCCTCACTGAAATCGAGTTTGACACCCCTGTACTGGATGATTCCCATCCTGAAAATCTAATTTTTAAGTTTCCATTCAAAAAGTGGAACCCGGAATAGCTTGTACACAGGTAGTCTTCGACTTACAATAGTTCATTCAGTGACTGTTCAAAGTTACAACAGCACTGAAAAAAGGGACTATGAGCATTTTTCACACTTATGACCATCGCAGCATCCCCATGGTCATGTGATCAACATTCAGATGCTCAGCAATTGGCTCATATTTATGATGGCTGCCAGGTCCCTGGTTCACGTGATCATCTTTTGTGACCTTCTGACAAGCAAAGTCAACAAGGAAGCCAGACTCACTCAACCATTGCGTTACTAATTTAACAGCAGCTATAATTCATTTGACAACTGTGGTGAGAAAGGTTGTAAATGAGACAAAACTTACTTAACAAATGCCTCACTTAGCAATGTAAAATTTGGACTCTATTGTGGTCGTAAATCAAGGACTACCTGTATTTTCTTGCCTGTTGGTTGAAACAACAACATTTTTTTCTTTTCCAATAGCAGGTCTGACTTTTCCAATGTATATGTTTGCATAAAGGCAAAAGGAAGGCATTAATGGATTGAAGCTGATACTGAAAAAAAAAACAGCCTACATACTAATTTTTAAAAAGAACTATTGTTCTTCCATGGATGATAATGATTATTATTTACTGCTGCTTTTTAAAAGATAATTTTCTGTCACAAAAGTTTCAGTTCTCCTATTTAGTTGTTCAATTGACTGTAACCCTGAACGACAGAATATATTATGATCCAGGCCAAGGAAGGAAGGAAGGAAGGAAGGAAGGAAGGAAGGAAGGAAGGAAGGAAGGAAGGAAGGAAGGAAGGAAGGAAGGAGAGGTGGTATTCAGCAGGTTCTGACCAGTTCTGTAGAACCAGTAGCAGAAATTTTGAGTAGTTTGGAGAACCAGCAAATACCACCTCTGACTGGCCCCGCCCCCATCTATTCTCTGCCTCCCGAGTCCCAGCTGATCGGCTGGGTCTTCTTTTGTTGCCTTGCACAGGAGAACAGAGCTGGAAAGCAGGTTATTGGGATGGGGAGGGAATGGAGATTTTACAGTATATTTCCCCTGCCACGCCCACCAAGCCACATCCACAGAACCGGTAGTAAAAGTTTTTTGAATCCCACCACAGTAAGGAAGGAAGGAAGGAAGGAAGGAAGGAAGGAAGGAAGGAAGGAAGGAAGGAAGGAAGGAAGGAAGGAAGGAAGGAGGGAGGGAGGGAGGGAGGGAGGGAAGGAGGACTGGGAGGACTCAAATTGTAGGTAACGTACTTCATGTAAGAAAATATATCAAAAATATACTGTAAGATGATAGGCCATTCACAGAGAGAGAGGAAAGAGAGAGAAAAAACAGCATTCCCTCTGAGATGGCATGGCTACAACCCTAAAACCTTAATTTTTTTCTAACAGAGCCCAGAGTAAGACATAGTGATTGGTTCCGTGATATTGGTTGGCTGCGAATGTTTGTATAGTTACTATTTCCTAATGTACACTAGGTATTTCCTTGTTTATTTTGTCCTCTGGGTATTTTCCTTACTATTTTACAAGTATTTTAATTCTATCCTATATGCTGTAGAGTCACTTTATGATTGCGGCAGCATACAACCTGATAAAATAAACATATAACCAGGGAAAGAAAACTTGCAGCCCTCAAAAATATTGCTATCGGATGTGCAGAAAAATTGACTGAAGGGTTTATTTTAAAAGCATTTTAAAAAGAGTCAAATCCCCACAAGGAAACAAGGAAAAGCCATTCTTAGCTCACCCAACAGAAAAATCAATTAATTTACAATCTGTTTTCAGTAAATATCTGTTCCCCCATCCCTAACTGTTATTTCAGTAGTGAAAAATTTTCATTTCTTCGAGAAAATCCTGCAGTACTCAACCATCACATTAATAGGACAAAAGAACCACTGTCTTTAAAGTTTCATTCAATGAGCATCTCTTCCAGATGGAATATAAAAGAGACTATTTTCTGAATATCTTTGTTGCCACCTACTGATCATCTGGGTATTTGCAGGGAAATACAATATAAAAACAGTGTTTTGGAGAAGAGGAAAAATGTGAAAAAAAACCTTTCACTCTGAAGTTTTTTTACAAGTACACAAATAGAAATGTCAAAATATGCATACTTGTCAGAACTTTCCAATGAAAATTAACCAAAATGATCTCCTGAATTGCTTTCCGTTTGCAGCTCTGAATCCTGTAACTCTCAAGAGTGACTCTGAAGAGAAGTGGTATATCAATTCTTTTCCATTATCATTGAAAACACTGAAGAGCATGTACAAAGATGTCACCGTTCAGAAAAGTGTAAAACTGCTGCCAGCTAAACTGCCTTTTCCTTCTTCAGTTTAATCTCCCCTGGGTCACATCATCCCCTCCAACAGTATTGCCATGGCATCTTTATCTGAAGATTTGCCTCTGTGTGAACTTACGCAACTGGGATGTCTGATAACAGCTGCCTGTGTCACCAGGGGAGAATAACCGATCACGGTAACCAAGCAGCTTGGACTCTAGACTGAAACTTGGTTCTGAGGGCTGGGAGACGCTCCACTGCAAACCAGCTGCTCAGCACAGGGAAAACACCTGAGGGGGCTGCAATGGCTCACACTTGTACAAAACCCAGGCTTTGAATTTCTGTGAACAGGGTGGGGTGTATGTGTTCAAATACAGGTACAGGGGTGGGATTCAACTTTTTTTACCGCCGGTTCTGTGGGTGTGGCTCGGTGGGCATGCTTTGCGCGCGCACCAAACTTGCGCTTCATGTGTGCGCAGAAGGTTTGATACTGACCTTCTCCTGCAATCCCACACTCTCCCTGTGTGTTCAACAGCTGACGCGCGGCAATCCGCTGTGCCGCGTGAAACAACTGAGCTTCAAAACCAGGAAATAAAGATCAGTATATTTATTTATTTATTTATTTTATGAGACTTATATGCCGCCCTATCTCCCTAAGGACTCACGGCGGCTTACAAAGTTAAAACAGTAATACAAATATACAAATATTAAAAAACTATTAAACCCAAGGTCTCATAAACATTCCAGTTGCTAAAAACTCTCCCACCCCCATCAGTCCGGGTAGGCTAGTTGGAACAGCCATGTCTTTAGGCCACGGTGGAAGGAGCGGAGGTCAGGGGCCACTCGGAGCTCTAGGGGGAGCTGGTTCCATAGGGTATAGTATAGAGCCAGGATAGGCGGGCGGGCCCAGCAGCTGATCGTCAGAGTGAACCAGTTCGCTCACAGATGATCCTTGGAGGTACCGGTTCAGCTGAACCAGGCTGAACCGGTCGAATACCACCCCCGTACAGGTAATCCTCAACTTACAACAATTCATTCAGTGACTGTTCAAAGTTACAACAGCATGCAAAAAAGTGACTCATGACCATGTTTCACACTTACAACGGTTGCAGCATGATCAGAATTCAGGCGCTTGGCAACCAGCATGTAAAGCAAAGTCGGTGGGCAAGCCAGATTCATTAAACCACTGTGTTACTACTTAACGGCTGCAGCGATTCGCTTAACAAATGTGGCAAGAAAGGTCATAAAATGGAGCAAGGCTCCCTTAGTCTTGTTTAGCAACAGAAATGTTGAGTTCCATTGGGTTGTAAGTCGAGGATCACCTATAGCAATCACAAGCAAATCACTGCATAGCAAGACTGGCTGCTCTGTCACACCACTGACCATCTTGAGAAGCAGAAGCATCTGAAATAAGTGAGGAAAAGGGGTCTTTTTCCATCAGTACTTTAGCCCTTACTGAATACTTTCTTAGGCAAATGTGTGTGGCTGCCTAATGGTCAGACTCTTCCAGGGGAAAAGCCTCTCTTTCCATAGCATCACAGCCGTGTCCTTTCTTCTTCTATAACTGAAGAAAACTGGATTGCATGTGAAGAAACAAACTAGAGCTCACAACAAAAAAAGATTAATCCTATAATGCAGTGGCCCGCAACCTTTTGGGTACCAGGGACCAGTTCCATGAAGAGAGTTTTTTCTGCAGACCAGAGGGGGCCATGATTTTGCATGCTGCCTGCATCCCATGGACGGGGCTCCACTTCTTTGTGCAACCCAGTTGCTGGCATCCTGTGGACCGCTGCCGGTCCATGGTCCAGGGGTTGGGGAACCCTTCTATAATAGACCTATCACATGCTAGTCCAGTTGCAATTGACTGTGTAAGGTCTGTCCTTAAATCCTTGGGCGATCAGGTCATATTGCCGATACCCAGTGGTGGGATGCTACCAGTTTAACAACCGGTTCGGTGACCACGTGCTTCGCTGCACGTGCCTGAACAGCTTTCCAAAAAAACTTACCTTCTATGTTACTACTGGGGAGTAACACAGCTGAGGAGTGGCAATCCGCTCTGCCACGCGAACCAGCTGAGAGGATATAGGTAAGTACAGTGCAGGGGCAGGCGGATCCACATGATCATCAGAGCAAACCGGTTCGCTGCCAGCTGATCATCGGAGCTAAGGGTTCCCCCAAACTGGGAGAATCTCACTCTTGCTGATACCTGACTACTCTGCAGTCTTTTATGCCTTCTGTATTGGCATCAAAAAGCCTACACACAACTGGTAGCAGTTAAGCAGAACAACCTCAGCACCAAAGCCCAAGTTTTCTTCAAGAAGAGCAATCAACCAACAGACGCCCAATGTCTGCATCCACTTTTCATTGGACATGCAATTTTTTGTGTGTGAAAGGGTGTAATGTTCTAACAAAAAACAGACTGGGTATTTTCCTTCTACTTTTAATTTTCCTTTGGGAGAAGAGGCAGCCACCTATAGTCCTGGGAATACATACCGCTGTCTCCCTAATTTCAGGTATTCCTCAGCCTAATATCAAAAGAGCGTTGCAAATTATCAGTTCTGTCTCTTACTCAGCAGGTCTGCTAGATGCATAAGGAGGCAGAAAGAAAAAGTGCCAGAAAGAGTAAGAGAAAAAAAAATATTAGAAAGAGAGAGTATGCAAAAGCCTACTGGTTCGTGTCTTTGCCCCATTCATCAGTTGGTTCAGCTCTATTAAGCATCTGCATAAGATCCAACCCTAATAAATGATGGTTTGGGGAGCAGATTTTGCAGATTATCCTTTGAGGAACAATTGTACCAAGAGCGGTGGAAATGGTACTCAGGTGGCTTAATTGCACGTCAGTGCTGCTCCTGGTAGCATGTCCAATATACTTGTTTCCCAGCTGTTCTGCTTTATCCAGGGAGATCTTGTATTGCAGTTAGGTATAAGCAAATGCCAAATAAAAAGACCACACACCTAATACTAAGCATTAAACATTTCTTTCCATCTTGGCTTGCAGCAGAAGAACTGAAGCACTGTATTCCTTGGCAAGCCAGCTGCAGCATTTCACTAAAGACACTTGCCTTTCCTCATGATTCTGGATTTCAGAAAAAGTTGGAGCAGCTTGGAACAATTCTACATGGGCTTCAAATAAGATGGCATAGGGCACAGGTGTCAAACTCACCACATCATGTTGCCATCACATGACATTTTGTGATGTTTTACTCACTTTGCAGAGCTGGGGTGGGCATGGCCTGCATGTGATGCATCTGGCTGGTGGGCTGCCAGTTTGAGACCCCTGGGATAGGGTTTAGCAACCACATTTGATTTTCTTCATGACACTCTGTCCCTAATTGGATCTTTGAGATCTTCCAACAATGCACTCACTGCCACAGTAGCTGAATTTGTCCACCTTGCTGCTGGTTATCCTCTTCTATTTCCTTCCATCTTTCCCACCATTAGAACCTTCTCCAGAAAGCCAGGTCCATAATTTGAGCGTGGTAATTTATTTATAATTGGACTTATAATTTGTTCCTTTCCAGAGTGAGAACCCTGGATCAATTTGTTTGTTGAGCCACTTGTTTATTTTGGTGGCTGTCCGTGGTTTTCTTGAGAGTGTTCTCCATCAGCAGAGTTCAAAAGTCTTAATGTTCTTCCTATTTTGCTTCTTCAAAAATCCAACTTTTGCTTCCATCGTGTGTCACTGAATATTCGAACTTGTATGATTCTAATCTTTATAGGTGCAGACACATCATAGGTTTTGAATACCTTTTCCAAGGCATTCATAGCTGCTCTACCAAATGTTTGTTTATGGTGTAGTTCTTGATTGTGTAGAAAGTTAACACCCACCCTTCTCCTAGAAGAATGAAATATTTTGAGAAATATTTAAAAAGTAGAATATTATATTTTCCTGGATGAGAAATGGAGAAACATGCGTTTAGAGGGAGAAAGCAGCCCCCACTTTTCTTAATAGTCTTCAGCAGATGTCAGCACTTGAGAGATAGATAGCTCTATTCATAGGCAAACAAATACTACATAGAGAAATCCATTCAAGACAGGATATTTTGAAATTCCCTGCAGCAAAGTCTAAACAAGGGCAGAGTGATAGGTTTAATCCAAACCAGGACAAAGCCTTAATAATAGGAATTGCCCAACACCCTTTCAGAACACAAACCTCTTCACTGCATCTTTTCAGCAGTCCAAACTTCAACCAAACCTGGGAGCTCAGATAACCTGTAGAGTCAGCTATGACCCCTACATTAACCCCTACAACAGCCAATAGAATACATGTTCTTTCACAGGAATAGGAAGCTCAAGTGCAAAGCCCAAGAGAAGGTATAACCCCCCACACACACTCTCAACTCCATGTGGTCAGATGCCCAGAACCACCCATGTGCTTCTGCTTCATTGTTAAACCATCTTTCCAATCAGCCTCCGTGGTTCCAGTGTCTTTCTCCTGGCTTGGGAACTGGCTAGATGGATTGATATCATCACTATTAGTCTGGCTTGTCTCATCCTTTATTGCTGGTAGTATCATCAGCTTACTGCACATTGTTGATTTTATTTCTCCAATTTTAAAACCATGCACATCTTCTTTCAAGCTAGCTTCCCTTAACATACATTCAACATATAGGGTGAATTAATATAACAAAATGGTATACAACCTTGTTCTTTTGCCAACTTGGGGCCAATCTGTTTCACCACGTTCTGTCCATACTGTGACTTCTTGATCTGTATATAGGTTTCACATGAGGAGGATGAAATGTTCTGGGATTCTGATTTTTCTAAGCTCATAACATGATTGACACAATAAAGGATTTTTTATAATCAGTGAATGATGCTTGGTATTATTTGACTTTCTCCATTATCGGCAATAATATCTCATGTGGCCTTTTCTAAAGTTAGTGAAGTTCCTGGTGCTGAGCTTGAATATTTGTTTGCAAATATTACACAACGATGTAACATCATTTTTTATTTTATTTTTTATTTTTTTATTCATACTTATATCCCGCCCTTCTCCGGAGACTCAGGGCGGCTTACAATTTTTGGGATACAACCCAATGCGCTCAGCAATAGCCTTCATTCCATTGTATATGCCTGCTTATTACTAAGCGGCATTTTTACAAAGTCAGCTTATTGCCCCCGACAATCTTGGGTCCTCAGTTTACCTACCCCAAGAGGATGGACGGCTGAGTCAACCTTGAGCCTGGTGGGATTCGAGCCTGCAATAATTACAGGCAGCTGGAACTAAGTGCTAGGCTATTAATTTTATTATAATTTTATTTTACATTTCATCAATGAAAGTAAGTTGGTGATGCTCCTTGTTTTTGTACAGTAGCTTGCCCTCCCGGTTTTGGTGTGGGTGTGGTGTTCTCCTTGGTAATTCATTGATTAGGGAATTATTTTCTGCCTGATTGTCTGATGTTAATCCGTGCTGATCTAGGTGTTGGCGGCTGGAGAGAATGTGTTCTGCTCTATTTGCTTCCTTTGTAGCTTTTTATTGAATGGTGTGTAAATATGGTTTATCTCTATGTGTCTGTTGATTTAGATAAATACCAAGCTTCCAAAAATTCCCTGATGTTTTTGGATTTGGCTGGGTCTACGATGCCAACAGCTTCATGGCTGAAACTGTGGTTGAGCCTCTCCATATGTTGTGAGATTAAAGTCGATTTGAACAAAGTCAATTTGAACATCTGGCATCTCTTTTTCCATGTGGTCCTCTAATCTGCAGTGGATGATCCTAACCATTATTTCGCTAGTATGTGAAATGAAAGAGATTGTGCAATAGTTTGCGCACTCTGGGAAACCAATATTGAGCAGAAAACCTACCTAGCTGCTAGAGATTTCAAAAGGTCACACACACACACAAATAAATTAGAAAGATTCCCTCACCTGATGATAAATCTGGCCCCCTGAATCCTGTTGCTGTAAAGTGATTTTGAACTCCTAATAAGCTTCTGTTGGATTCTATTCTTTTGGCTTCTTCTATTGGAACGAACATTTCCAATTTCCTTTTATGAGCTGCAGCATAAGAAGATTTATTTTTAATTATGTTTGTAGTGTAATTTATGTCTTGTTCAGCTGCCTATTTTACATCCTCCCATCCAGCACTACTTGTGGCTGAAGTTTGGTTCTAGGGAATAGTTGGTTGTGTTGTTGTTGTACCACCAGCCTCCCTGCTCTCAGAGTAACTTCCTTGATGGAGATGCTGCATACTGTGGCTGTGTGTAAGTGTGTGGGAATTACCTTGAGAAATAGGAAAAACTGCCACAGGAATGGTTGAAGAAGAGGCAGCTTAGTCCAGAGAAGGATTGTGAGGTTGGCAAATGTCTCAGACAGGACCCTCCTTATCTCCTTGGGTGGTAAAGATGACAGAGGAGAAGAGTATTTTCAAACTTGCATGACTCTTTTAATGTAACCTTAAAATACAGTAGAATTAGTTCATCTGGACAAGCTTCCTGTCTGGACCACCTCAGAAAACTGGTGCTAGGTTGGCTATTGATTCCCTGAGGCTACTAATCCTTAAGATTTTAATTGGCCCCTGGATGAAAATTGTGTCTAACCCAAAATATTGAGGGTCCAACCAGGGGTGGGCTGCTGAGATCCCCTAGCTAAGATTCTGCAAAGTTTGGAGAACCCCCAAATCCCACTCCTGGCTGGCCCCACCCACCCCTCCCCTCCCCTCCCAGGAATCTACACACGGTCCGTTTTGGATGCAGGTAAGTGCAGGGTGTGCACAGAGGCTCAGGGAGGGCAAAAAATGGGCCTCCCGGAAGTTTGGGAAGGCCAGAACCGGGCCCATTTCTGACTTCTAGAGAGCCTCCAGCGCCCAGGGAGGCTGTTTTCAACCTCCCGAAGGCTCGAGGAAAGCCTCCAAACCCCATGGAGGGCAAAAATGCCCCCCCTTGCCATGGTGTGGGAGGCCAGCTAGGCCACGCCCACCATGGCCATGCCCACCCAGCAACCAGCCAGGAAACCCATTGCTAAAAGTTTTGAAGCCCATCCCTGGGTCCAACACATAGTATTGGTTGCATATTAGATCTGGTTTTTGTCTCAGGGCAGTTGTGATAACTGAAGGTGGAGGACTTCACCATCAGTCCTTTGTCATGGTCAGAACATCGTTTAGTCCTTTTCAGTTTATTGCTGATATTTATCCCCCACACCCATGGGAAGGACGTATAAAATTGATCTGCCCAAAGTGCCTAGTGAGGGATTTCAGAGGACTTTGCAGCTTTCCCCAAATCTGTAGGCTACTCATCTGAGGCTTTGCTTCTATAAGAAACAGGCACATATCAATCTTGCGGAAGAGGACTTTTGGGTTTTCTGAAGATCTCTGACAAATAAAACACCAGAAGAGATTCCTAGAGTGCTCTTGGAGAAGATGTAGAGTGGATCCTTCCAAGTCTTCCTAGTGTGCTGTAGTTGGCTAAAGGACAACATTGTGCATTCCTACCATGAAATGGCCAACAATGACCTGTATTCATGCTGAGGAAATCTGACTGTATGGATCGGACCTAAATTCTAGGGGTGACAATCAAGGATTTCATATCCAATCATATGTTTTCTGCCACTTCTGCACACAGCATTGTAAGAATGCAAAAAAGGTAAGGACAGATTTGGACATCTGAAGCTGCCCAGAGTCACTTTGAAGAGAGATGGGTAGCAAACAAATCTAATAAATAAATAAATAAATACTCCATCTAATTGAATCTGAGCAGAGTTCTGTTTGCTTCTGATCTACAGCTTGAAAAACATATCCAAGGTGGAACTGAACCTTCTACCTGAAAGATGGATATTAATAGGCAACTTACAAATGCACTCTAAACAGGTTGCTGCTATAATGTGGCAGTAAAAATGTTGGACCAGGATTAGGGAGACCCAGGTTCAAATTCACCCTCTACCAGAGAAGGTGACCATGGGGGGGAAATTGGAAGAAGGAAAGGCAGAATATAAATTGAACAAAGTAAATGCCGATATATATACACCAGCAATTTTGTGAGGGTTTGACATGTGAACACTTTTAAGAAAAGTTGACACAGCCATTGATTAAGTACTGGAGATGACTTTCTACTTCCCTGTTGGTGAGAATACCATGGGTAGCATGACCCACACTTGGTTTTTCTGACAAAGTACTGGAAACTTAAGATATGTTTGCAATATTTAATGGCATAGCTGCAGGCAAAGCATAAGTGAAGGCAAAGAATTAACATCCTAGAGGGGAAAAAAGTCCCACAGTCTAAAAAGGGTTCTTGTGCTTGTATTGAACTGAACTAATAGCAATATCTGTCAAAAGTCATGACACCCAAAGACATTCTTCTCTCCTGTCTTTCACTGCCAAGTCACCTTTCTGGTGCTCTCGTCTCTCCGTTCAATAGAATCAGAGAAATAACTACTCCGAGGAGGGGGATGGAGATCAGTGATATCACTACACAAAGTCCTCTCCCCGAGAAATTGGAGACAGAATTCTTTTTTTCCCCCTAGAAAAATCTGCAGAAATCCTCCCTCCTATTTTCTGCCTTTCAATTGAATGGGGAATTTTACAAATCCATTTGCATCCAATTTTTGGTACCATTTGGTCTTTAATGCATTTTTCTGTTAAGAAAATGGGCAGAATTAGTGGGAAGACACCACTAATATGTCACCTATAACCTGCATGAATTTTTTTTAACAAAGCCGAGCCTTTCCACAACAACAACAACAAAAAATCATGTCTCTATTTCTCTCAAAGAGCAAAATTGCTGCTTCTTTGTAGATACAGATTTTGTCTGATTTGCTCTCCCACTTTCATTTTATTCCCTTTTTGATGGATATTGATTTATTAAGAAACCATCTCCCAACCTTTAGCCTCCATCAGCCATCCATTCAGCACTCTTCACCAGCAATCTGCCAAATGAAGAAAATCCATTCATTCTAATCTTAGCCAAGATGTTTTAGCAATTACTTTGCAACAAGGCGTAGGAACAACAGTCCTGGACCGATGTGCTGAAGGGGAAGGAGCAAGATGTGTTTGAGGAAATCTTTTCAAAAGGAAAAGAACGAAAGAATCAAACTGTGCTTTGCTCCACATGACTCCGATGATTGCATTCACATGACATTATGCCACAGAACTTCCCATTTCCTAATTTCCTTGGAACTTTAGATGGAAGATAAAGGGGGGGAAAGAAACACAAAGAGGAGCAACAATGCATTTAATTTTGGCAGTCCAAAGTGTACTTCCCACTAGAAGTAGCAAGGTGGCTTGCTTACTTCTTGGTTGGTTGGTTTTGTCTTTCATTGTATTTTCCCCTAAAAGCTCTTTTTACCTTACATATTAATTTCAACAGTTTTGCATTCAAGAAGATTTATGTGACCTTTCTATCTTTATTCTCTACCAAAGTAGATAAGCAATTCTTTGACACTGAGTGGGGAAAGGTTGGGACCAGACATCTTTTCACATGTTTTCTAGCTGTCATTTATGCAGACTCCTTCACTGATGGATTCGTTGTTGAGATAGTGGCCAAGACTTACTAATCCTTTTAACATTAACATGTCAAGGGCTTCTAATCACAAGAAAATAAATATACTTTAATCCAAAAGCTGATTCAATGTCCAATCACATCCTACATCCTCAAAAGCCGGTGTACAGATCAAGCCACAGGAAATATAAAGGTTCCAGAAGAAATTTGGGCCTTTCTGCTGATTACTTACACTTTTCTTTTTGTTCTATAATTATGTTGCAACTTGCTTGCCCTTCTTTAAATAACAATGGATGCTGGAAAAAGAAAATAAGGAAAGATATGATGTGATGTCATAACTCTATTTGCAGCCTGCCTTGTCTTTCTGATCTCCCTTTTATCACATATTTTAGGTGTACACATGAAAAGCAACTTTTGATGAAACTCTAAAAGGAAATAAGAACAGATCCTTATTGCAGGATTGATTGGTAAGTAGTTCCAGTGTTACCAGACTACATTTTTGCTAAGTGGTTCCAGTATAGTCCTCAAGAGAAAAATTATACCTTCATCCACTAATTCAGTTCTGAATTAGTGGTTCACACACTCTATAAATTGCAGTGTAACATAAATTGATCTCTAGTGCAAAATACTAGTATAAAGACCTCTGATCCTTACTGTTTTTGTAAATACTCTAGCTTGTGCTATAATATATTTGTTAGCACTTTTGATGCTTTTAGACATTTTTTTTGCAATTCTCGGACTCATGAGACATTCATTTCAAATGATCTGCATCAGCTTTCTCCAACCTTATGCACTCCATTTGTGTTGGGACCACAAATCTCCAAATCCCCAGCCAGCAATGACATATAGCTCAGTCCTTTTGAGTGACCCTGAAATGGGGGGAGCTGATCTTTGTTGTACCTAGATTTCCTTGGTGACTTCAGTGTTGCTGACTGAAAAGTTGTTTAAGGAAATTCAAGAAAATACATTTCAGAAATATAACTTGTAGTATTACAGATGAGATGCAGATATTTTAGTGGCCTAGCTTTTTTTCCTCAATATAATTTATTTTAGCCCTTTAACAAAGTGGTACAAAGATGGATATATTAATGCACCTTTTTACACAGAAGGAATGAAGGAATGAAAATCACTGTTATAATCTAGTCTCATTAACATAATCTTCTTAAGACTCTATGGGTCTCAGGAGAATAACTTCAGTTTCAAGACTGGAAAAGAGACTTCTATTTTTTATCCAGTACCGTTCATGAAGCAACCTAGTCTTCTATTTATTTCTCAAAATACTTTTTTTATTTTTTTTATTACATTTATATGCTGCCCTTCTCCAAAGACTCAGGGCGGCTTACAATTTTTTGGGATACAACCCAGTGTGCTCAGCAATAGCCTTCATTCCATTGTATATGCCTGCTTATTACTAAGCGGCATTTTTACAAAGTCAGCTTATTGCCCCCAACAATCTTGGGTCCTCAATTTACCTACCCCGAGAGGATGGAAGGCTGAGTCAACCTTGAGCCTGGTGGGATTCGAGCCTACAGTAATTGTAGGCAGCTGGAACCTAAATGCCGGCATTTAACAGCCTGAGGCACCAAGGCCAACTTATAGTCTGTATCAGTAGATCTCTCCTCATTGACCTTCTTCCCATATTTTGGAGGGAATATCATTTGAGCAAATGATATTCCCTCCAAAAATGATCTCACATATCCCCTGAAATGATCTCATATATCCCGTCAAGTAAAAATAGAACTTATACTTCCTTCTGCCTTCTATCTCTTCTACCCTATAGCTCATATTCATAGAAACCAAAAGATATCTGACTTTTACATAGTCTCTGTGATGTTTGATTAAATAGTAAAGGAATAGCAATAGCACTTAGACTTATATACCACTTCACAGTGCATAAAGCACTCTCTAAGCATTTTACAGAGTCAGCCTATTGCTCCCAACAATCTGGGTCCTCATTTTACCGACCTCAGAAGGATGGAAGGCTGAGTCAACCTTGAGCCGGTGAGAATCGAACTGCCAAACTGCTAGCAGAAGTAGCCTGCAGTACTGTAATAGGCGCCATCATGGCCAAAGGCATTTTTCCCTATTATTATTTTAAGGAGAACTAGTAGAACCTAAAGTGTCTCCCTTTTTATTACTTGTAAAATCTAGTCTGACCAAAATAGATTAACTTCAAACTTAATTCTCTCTCTCTCTCTCTCTCTCTCTCTCTCTCTCTCTCTCTCTCTCTCTTTAGAAAATGTAGAAGTCTGTCTCTACTTAAAATTATTTTGTAACCACTCGAAGGGTCATTTTGATTCAGAAAAGAAAACTAAGTGTGAGAAATGCCAAGTAAAACTTGCTAAGATTGTCTTGGCCATAGCACTCAGAACAAGAACTGATTTAAGCAGGTCAGATTGTTCTGGAGCAAGCTGACTTGTGCTGATCTTATTCCAAGTTCCCTGTATTTTAGCCTGGATATCTGAAAATAGCTTTGAAATGAGCCAGAGCCAGGCAGATCCTATTCTAATTACTTCCCTTAGCTTTACATAGGCAAAATTTCCCTGGAAAGCAGAGGTCTTAAATTCTTTGAAGGTATTACCAAGAGCAGAATGGCAAAATTGGGTCCACAGAGCATATTTTAAATGTACAAGATAGTAAAAGTAAAAGTATGGTGCCCATAACAGCTGTAACTCTGCTAACTACTGATATATAAAGGCATAAATATGATATATGATATTGATGGGCTACAGTTGTTCGGGGAACTATAACTTTCAAAATCTCTTCTTCTTTTTTTCTTTTTGCTCTTTGAACATCAGATGCTCAATTCAGAACATGTATTTATGCTTTCTAGTCCCCTGCTTTTCAATCTTGAGAGTCTTTCTGTGTTTTTAATTGAATGTTACAAGTTCTGCCATAGAAATTTAACCTCACCATGATGCAACAAGAGCTGGACCCCTTGGCAAATATCTAATTCTCATTAGCAACGAGGAAGCTGCAGATAATTATCTAAAGCCACCCAGAGTCACCTTATAGGGATGATGGGGTGGCATAAAAGTTAAATAAATACAATTAATTAATTAATAAAATAAAGAACGGCAGTTGAATAGGTTTCACTTCAATACTGAGTATGCCATGACTGACATTCCTCACCACAATAACTCTTCTCTCCCCACTTAGTTCAGAAAAAATGGTTAGGAACTGACAGGACATATCTAGTCCTCATGTTCATTTGAATCACTTTGGTCTGGGAATCCTTCACTACCAGTCTCATGTTTTGAAAAAAAGGAAACTTTGATGACTCTTTTCATGATCCAAATATAATATTAAAAACCACTCACTTAGAAGTAAAAGAACCCATCTTCAGAAGAAATCCAAAATCCCCGAATCATCCTATCACATTCACACTATCATACATAAGCAAGGTTCAATTCATCAGAGGAAAGAAGAATTCCATTTCCATATTAGTTATTCTCAATATGAAAAATAGCACTGCGAGCATAGACAATTTCCCAAAACATATCTCTGTTTCTGTCTCCATCTTCATCTCTATTGTCTCTATTGCTATCATGATATACACCATGAAGTCTGAATTCCTTTGTCTAACCTTGCTGTTCCTGTAAGATCTTGCCTTTTCCTTTACCCTATAATTATTGTCTATAAGAAATCCTCAAAAAGATGTCATGTTATCAACAACAAACAACATCTGATTGGCTTTCCTTCTTCTGTGCAAGGACATAGTGAAAAATATTATAGGAAGGAAGTCACATTTATCAGAGCCTACCTAACCTTCTTAACCCAACTAACCACTCATATATAAGTGCTAATAGCTAATACTATTCAATTCTAAGTTTTAAACATATATTGTGGAGTAGGCTTTCTTTTGGATGCAGGATAGAACCAAGCAGACTGTTATACTAGACCAGTAGTAGTCAACCTGGTCCCTACCTCCCACTAGTGGGAGTTCCAGCTTTCATGGTGGGCGGTAGGGGTTTTGTCCCCTACTTTATAAATCACCATTACTGTGGAACCGTGTTAGAAAATTTTACTACTAACAGAGATACAAAAAAGTGGGCGGTAGGTATAAAAAGGTTGACTACCCCTGTACTAGACTCAAGTACAGGTAGCAACAAAATAGTGGAAAGGACAAAATAAAACAACCCCTCTCTTTTTTCTATCAGCATTGTTCAAAGTTGCCTCTGATGTTATTGTAAGGAAGTTTCATCATTGTGTTCATACCCAAACTAACCAAGTTGCTAAATAGTTGATTTATCAGCACCATGGACAGCTTTCTTTTCTTTTCTTTTTTTAAAGAAAAGGGGGACCCCACAAAGACATTCTTGAAAGTTACACTTACTTTCAAACTTATTGTTGAACTGAGCTCAAATCTAACCTCAGCCAATGCCACAGGTAGATTTTGATCTAGTCAAAAGGACCTTGGCTTTTGACTAGAATAGAAGCTAACCTATATATGATCTTTTAATTGTCTATAACCAGGATAGGAAAATAGTTGATTACCAAAAAGGTCAGATAAATAGCTGAAAATATTAGATATCGTTAACCTCAAGTTGGCATGAAAATCAAAATCAGTCACAAGATAGGAGGAAAATTAATATGTATTTCTTTTCTAGAAATATAGAATTATATCTGGCTAACAGGAATTAGCCTGCTGTCATGGTGCCATCAGGATACCCCATGGGAAATGGGCAAGTGAGTAAATGGGCTGTGACAGCATGATACAAACTTCATGACATACATACTTGCACCCAACCTGGGACAAACGTACAAAAATCAAGGTTTAGATCATAATTTTGCAATAGTTTATCATTTTCTTCATTGTTACACTTTTGTAGCTGATGTCTATATTTCATCTATCATTAGAATTAGTGGAATCTGGAGCCTGGAAGGACAAATCTAGAGTCAGAGTAACATGTTTGACTAGGAACAAGAAGATGAAGGTTGACAATCCCACTCAGTCATGTTGCTCAGTTGAAGCCCTGTAGCTAGCCATACTCTTTCACTTATAATCTGGTGTATAAGAAGGTTGTGAGAATGAAATGAAAGTGTGCAGAAATGTCAAAATAAGGGAAACAAAGCATAAAATGTTAAATAAAGAGAAGCATACAGCTGGTTACAGAATTAAAGGAAATTCAGGCAATCCTACGTTTTTACAATATTTTTCTCTTTCCAAAACTCAATATCGGTCATCCTCAATGTGTGACCACAATTACGCCAAAAATTTCTGTTGGTAAGTGAGGCAGTTGTTGAGTGAATTTTGCCCCATTTTACGTCCTTTCTTGCCACAGTTGTTAAGTGAACCGTTGCAAGTTGTTAATTTAGAACACAGCTGTTTAAAAAGGATCACGTGATCTCGAACACTGCAACCCTCATAAATAGGAACCAGTTGCCAATGGTCTGAATTTTGATCATGTGACCAAGGGGACACTGCAACAGCTGTAAGCGTGAAAAACTATCATGTCACTTTTTTCAATGTTGTTGTAACTTCAATCAGTCACTGAATGAACTGTTGTAAGTCGAGGACTGCCTGTATAACAAGCATATCTATGGATCTACTATTTAGAATTCATGTCACCAGAATATTTTGAGTTTTCACATTAGGTGGGTCAATTCCCAGTTCTGCATTTAACTCATTTTATTGCTTGTGTGTCTAATGGTAGTTTAAATATGGTGTAATATAGAGTCATAAATTCTGTCACCTCCTTATAGCAACCTCAGCAGTATATCCCATATCTCAGGAGATGGCTATCTACAGATTTCAATCACAGTGTTTTTATGTGGTAATATATTCCCCTGAGGAGACTTAAAAGAAAGTGAAATGGTCAGTTTGAATGATGGAAAGCACTTGGGAGTTTTAGACAGTGACAGAGAAATCATTCTGACTGTTTCCATGGCTAAAAGCAATACTTTTGCAGCAAGTTTATATCTGGTTCTTTTTCTCTTACTAATACCTGTGTGCAGAAGATGAGGGGAAAAAAGGGGGGGAGGGCATAGGAATTTTCCATCTGAAAAGTCTGTCAAAAGAAACATCACTAGATTAAAGTCAGGTCTGGAGGCTGAAAAGTGATCTGGCAAAAAAGAGATGAAATAATTTCAGCACAATTGCAAATTAATATATCCCTAATGCGATGACCCGTAGTCTCTCAAAATAACCCAAAACCCAAAACATGAATTAAAGTCCGGCAATGCCTTCAACTTAACTCTTTTATTAGTCACAGTTTAAAGTCCCAAAAGTAAATAAGGAGGCAAAAGGAAAACAAGAACAAACCGTCTCGGTGGAAGTTCCGAAGCAAACCAAGATAGGTAATTATACGTTCCAAACAGATAATCGGGGAAAGTCCTTGGGAAGAACTCCAACAAAGATAAACCTCCTTCAAAGGAAACACTAACTTTGACTCCAGCAATTCTGACTGCGCAGTTACCCACTTATATACATAGCTCCTAGCTGTAAGCCCTGAGGAGGATCATGGCCCTCTCCCCCTGAGGAGACCATGCTTTTCCCTGATCCTCTCCTTTCTGCGTGCCCTGGGATGGATAGGAGATGGGCCTGGATCCTCCTCTGATTGCTCAGCCGGCCTCTGCCCTTCCCCAGTCTCCTCCACCACCTCTGGAGCCACACTCCCACTCCCTGTTGGCTGTTCCTCCTCTTCCTCAGAGTCAGTCTCCACCAGGGGCATGACACCTAACTTGATCTCCTCTAGATATGCTATGCCTACATTTCTACAATTCCTGCCTGTTTATCGCAGGTGAATGAAGTGTATATAAATTCTGGATGTAGAACAATGCCTTATACCAGGCCATCATTACAATATGCACTTCCAATGCTATCAGTCTTGAGTGATTGTGTTCTTCAAGATTTAGGTTTAATCCGTTTATCTAATCTTTTTGGTTGACAATGTCCACAGCAACTGCCAACAGCATTGCAAAATGCACAGTGCTGCCCTCCTTTTACAAAGAAAAAGGAATTCAAGTGTTTACACACCGAAAGAACTTGTGCTCATGGGAACAAATCAATTAACTAGGGAGAAGAATCTTATTTCCTTTAGTTCAGATAGGAGCAGCACAGGGCGATATTATAGCATGGCAACTGTTATATGGAAGTTCTGCATCCTTCATCTTTCTGATCTGTGTGAAAAACACCATAGAAAGAGCAGACATTATCTACACTGCACTGATGAAAGCACAAAGTTTATCTTGCCAGACAAGGCATAGGAAGTTATAGAAACATCCGAAATTCATAAACAGCAAGCCACATATTTTTTGATAGTGCCTGAAACATTTTTTGATAGTGACAAAGCTATTTTCAGAAAGCACAGTAGGGTGTCTTCCCCCACCCACCCACCCCAAATATTTCAATTAATTTTACTTTATCATAGCTTTTTGAAGTCAACTGCTGGGGCTCAAATGCTCAAATGATCCATTGATTAATATAGCATGCCGGACGGGTCATAGTTTAAAAAGATGAATGTAATTTGCTGTCAAACTTCTGCATGAAAATAGGTGCACACTATCATTCTCCCTCCCTTGAGGAAAAATGGCCCTGGGAACATTATTAGGTTTGCAACAGTGGTGAATATCTGTATAATTACTAAGATAAAACTAGGAATTTTGAGGGGTGGTGGTGGTTCTGTAGCTTCATTGCCATATGTGTCCAAATGGGCCAATCATTAGATATTCCAAAACAAGAAGCAATATAAATATAAATATAAAGCCTTCATTTTGGGGGTCACAACTTTTACTATGCAAGAGTGTTCTTCCTGAATGCATTTTTGGCACTGGAGCCCTGGTACCCATCAGACAATTACTTGTCACTCAGTTCCAGTTGACAACAACATGAACTGTCCACTGGGGAAAACAACTTGTGGTCTTGCAACCCAACCAGGGGATTCTACCAGTTCTGTCCACTTCTGTAGAACTGGTTGCTCTGAAGAGCAGCAAACAGAGAGCATACATAGAATTGGTTCTATGTTTGCTGCTGTTTTGGCCCACCCGCCCACCTGGGCTCTTACCTGACCTTTATTTCCTGCGTTTTCAACCTCAGCTGCTTTGCGCGACACAGCTGCGGTTGAAAAAGCAGGAAAAAAGGGCTTTTCCAACTGCTGCCTGTCCGGGCAGCTCAGCAGGTTGTAAATTGCACTTGCGCGACTCGCGTGTGGGCGCAAGTGCACGACACAGAGCAACAGAACAGGTAGTTATACCGGTTGGATCCCATCCCTGCTTTACATGCCATCCTGATGTTGGTCTACTGCAGAGGTGGTATTCAGTAGGTTCTGAGCAGTTCTGGAGAACCGGTAGCGGAAATTTTGAATAATTCAGAGAACTGGCAAATACCACCTCTGACTGGCCCTGCCCCCATCTATTCTCTGCCTCCAAAGTCCCAGCTGATTGGCTGGGTCTTCTTTTGTTGCCTTGCATAGGAGAATGGAGCTGGAAAGCAGGTTAGTGGGATGGGGAGAGAATGAGGATTTTGCAGTATCCTTCCCCTGCCATGCCCACCAAGACACATCATGCCCACAGAACCAGTAATAAAAATTTTTAAACCCCACCACTTACTGGGATATCCTTGTGGAACTGACTTTCCAACATAATCATTATTAGGCTTTTAAAGAAATTGCTCTTATTATTATCCTTCCATTCCCCACCATCCAGTCAGAGCTGACTTCTTAGGTGAGAAGAGAAACGTCTTCAAAGAAAAACAAAGAAAGTCCATTTGCCACATGAAAAAAGCACCTTTGGGACAAACATGACCTGGATCACTGAGAATTTCCATGGACACTTTTATTATTATGTACTGAAGTTTTAGCTGCTGCTGCTGCTTTTATATGTGATTTTTTTTTGCTATTTTACTCTCACCCATTCATGTGAATCCATTGGGCTAAGAAAGAATTATCTAAAGCTTTTCACAAGCTTCTGGGTTGATTGGAACTCTGAATACAGATTGTTATGTCTCAAGTTCAAGAGTTATATTTAGTTATACTCTTATCTCCAGTCTTTATTAACAACTGTGGCTGGCAAGGGATTTTTACATTCCCCGCAGCCGTCTGATTTTGCTTTCTGTTTTATCCTGGCCTTTAGGCAGATTTTCTGGGGGGGGGGGTGTACCACATGGAGTGTCCTTGAACGAGAATCCTCTCCTTTCCTGCAGCATTAGTGGATATGTCTGTGGGATCAAAAGCTTTTCTGTACATGGAAGGGCATAGCTGGATTCACTCCTCTCACTTTCATGACTCTACCACAGTATGTAGGAAAAATGACTCTACATGGCTACACATAAAGAATGAATAGCTTTGCAAATGTGGAATTAAAATAAATTAATTTTCTTCCCATGCATCTTTCCTCGGGGCCCACCACCTTCTGAAATAGAAGGATTATTTTTTAGGAACAGCTGCTGTTCCACGAGAGGTAAATCTAATGATACCCCTAACTCCTACAATGACGATGAATGGAAAACTGCTAGCCCACAAGACAGGAATAACATTGGCAGTGACAACGGTGGTCTATAATAGTTACAGGTTTGATAGGAATATTTTTCATCAGCCCAAGCCATTACAACTATAGAGTCCTATCCAGGGATGGGATTCAAAAATCCCAATAACCGGTTCATTGCCCAGTTGCTGCGTGGGAGTGGCCATGGTGGTTGTGGCCTACCGGAACATCTGGGAGGGCTGTTTTTCACCTTCCCCAGGGTCCGGAGGCTTCCCTTGAGCCTCTGGGAGGGCGAAAGCAGTCTCCCCCGGGGTCTGGAGGCTCTCCGGAAGCCAGAAACAGGTCGGTTTCCAGACTTCTGGAAGGCCCATTTTCACTCTCGCAGAGCCTCTGCGTGGACCCTGCACTTACCTGCACCCAAAACAGGCCATGTGGAGACTCCTGGGAGGAGAAGGGAGGGATGGGCAGGGCCAGCCGATCGGTTCAACTACCATTTCGGCGAACAAGATGTAAATTTAACATCCAGTTTGCCCAAACCAATCTGAACCGGCTGAATCCCAGCCTGGTCCTATCTGAAACAACTTAATATTGAATATTCAACTCCTCACTGGTTTGCTACATGAGAATCTATCTTAAAAGATAGATTAAAGTTTTATTCTGGCCACTGCAGAGGTTCTAGAATAACTGGGACTGCAGTGCTCAGGCTTCATTGGCTGCCCTGCAGATAGCCCTAGACTTACAACAGTTCATGTAGTGTCCGTTCAAAGTTACAATGGCATTGATAAAAGTGACTTATGACTGTTTTTCACCCGTATGACTGTTGCAGCATGCCATGGGATCATGGGATCAAAATTCAGATGCTTGGCAACTGGTTCCTATTTATGATGGTTGCAGTGTCCCAGGGGGGTCACGTGATCCCCTTTTGTGACCTTCTGAGGAGCAAAGTCAATGGGGAAACCATGATTCACTTAATAATGGTGTTACTAACTTCACTACTGAAGTGATTCACTTAACAGGTGTGGCAAGAAAAATGGTAAAACAGGGCAAATGTCTCACTTAACCACAGAATATCTTACTTAATAACAGAAATTTTGGGCTCAGTTGTGTTAATAAGTCAAGGACTATCTGTACATTATAAAAACATTATTCTGGGTCTGTTTCCATACAGAATCAAACTAACCTGTTAATCACATTTAAGAATCTGCAACCTGTATTCTTTTTAGCAAGGATTGGACTGTCTTGGCTATTTGACTCTTTATGTCTTTCCTCAAGATGTTAATTACATATCTGGCACATGGACAGCAAACAGTAGTGAGTTCTTCATCCACAAATTAACTGTCTTCAAAGCTGGAGGAGGCATAATGTTATTTCTATTCTGCCAAAAAAAAAGTCAAAGCAGATTCTGCCATGTTGCTAAAGCTGGAGCATTTAATGACAAACCATCTCCAGAAAATTTGATTTTTTTTTCATTTTTCAAGTATTTGGACAAAGATAAGTATAACTTTGTTTCACTTTACTGCAAATAGCCTAACATAGCACCTTTTAATACTGTTGTCAAGATTTGTAGAAGCAATGCTATTTTTATACAGCTTATATCACCTTATTATTTTTAGTTTGAGGTTATTCAAAAATCTTTAAAGATCCATTTGGACAATTCTTTTGGTCAGTGGAAAACTTAACCCTCATTCTACATAAAACTCTAATGCTTCAGTGGAACACAGGGATGTTACTTGGCTTGCAACTTGTTTAATGCTGCAATTATATATAAATTAACCTGGGAGCAAGTCCAAATAATTCTAATGGAATTTATTTCTGAAAAGACACATACAGACCGACAGCTTAAGTGGATATGCTTTCCTTTTCAATTTTCTTCCCAGAACCAGACTTTTGCAGGTGCTGGGGAAAAAAAATCTTTGGAATCCATTGTTCTTTTCAGAATTACAATTCCCTAAATGCTTTAGTTGGCAGACCTGCCAATTTAACCAGTGTGAAATTACTGCATAGTTCCTAGACATTTCTGATGATTTCTCACCTCCAAGCATACCTTAGAAACTGCATTGCATAAACAGAGAAAAGGAGGTTTTTGGCTGTAACCACCCCTGTTTCTCCATATAGGAGAATTATATTTATATTATATTTATATAGGATTTGAACCACAATTCTCACTGGTCTCACCTCAATGGATTTTTCCCAAGGATAAAGAGAATGTATCTATCTGATTTTGGAATGCTTTCTCTACTTCTGCCAAAAATGAGACCATCAAGGTGAAAGAATAGCCGTGTCTCAAATTTAATTGGAATAGAACTGAGAAAGATTGAATTGAATACTTTATTTAGCCAAGTGTGATTTGACACAGAAGGAATTTGTCTTTAGTGCAGAAGCTTGCAGTGTGCATGCAAAGCAACAAAATATAGGTACTGTGCTGTCCAGCCAGTTTAGAGTTAATGGGATTTGGGATAGGTAGTTAGGAATTGAGAGCTGTCCCCTTAAGGGAATGCATCATGGTAAATGTAGTTAAGGTATGCTGGGAAATGTAGTCCATGTCATGTGGTCACATCTGTAATCCTGATTGGTCACTAAATTGACCCTTGTTGGGTTGGGGGAGGCTCCCTCACTCTAGCCTGAATCTTATACCATGCAGTTGCTATAATCATCATCATGGTCATCATCATGGGGATGAGAGTTTAATATCTTTGTACACCACAATTCAGATATGCAAAGGATTGAACATTAAGAAGAACCTCATCATAACTGTGAGTTGACAGGATGCCTGATGAACCAATAAAAAAGACTTTGTATGGATGCTTTGTGGAGTTGATCTGTCTGCTTTATGCCATCCAAATATTAATAAGCAGAACAGGTACTCCTCAACTTATGACCACGATTGAGCCCAATATTACTGTTGCTAAATGAGACATTTGTTAAGTGAGTTTTGCCCCATTTTATGATCTCTTTTACCACCCATTAAGTGAATCACTACAGTAGTGAAGTTAGTAACATGGCTGCTAAGTGAATCTGGTTGAATTTGCTTGTCAGAAGGTCACAAAAGGAGTTAGGGTTAGGGTTGGGGTTGACCTGTTGCTTCCTATCTGTCAAGAAGCTAATAAGCCTACAAAAAAGGGTCATCTCACTGAGGACTGGGCAAAACAAAATATGACCCTTTAGCACCCTGATTAAAATAAGTCCTTGCTTAGTTCTGCATTATATTACTGAGCCATTATCTGAAAATACAAAATACAATAGAATTCTATATAAGATGCACCTAAATGAAAGGTACACACCACTATACAATTTCTCCTTGCCATTCTTCTGCTGGTACAATGTAATGTATAACATTTGTTCATTAGTTTATTAACAATCCTTAGTATTTTCAATCTCAAAGGACACTGGTTGGTGTACAACAGCAATACCTGGAGGGAAGTACAGCTATTAGTGGAAACAATTCAGACTTGTATCCTGCAAGATTTGCCTCTCTCTTTAACTACCTTGGTAGTGCTTGCTTACAAATTGTCTCATTTAGTAACCATTCAAATGTGCAACCATTCAAATGTGCAACAGCGCTAAAAATAACTTTGTGACCAACAGTCATATTTATGACCCTCACAGCATCCCTTACATGACCACTATTACATTCACGCTGCATTACAATGAGTACGTATTGTCCTGTTTTTGTTTGGTTTTTGTTTTTTTAAATTCCCATTGAAGAGGGGAGAGATTGAAGAGGAAGGGATGACAAGAGAGTAAGCAGGCATACGCTCTTGTATGGGGAACATACCATGCTATTTGCACTTGTGATTCCCAGAGCACTTGAGGCTGTGACACCACTGCAATGTTCTTTCCTTTAAAAAGATTAACAGTTATAAATTGGGGGGGGAGGAATAAAAGTCATTACAAACTGGAAGGAAACTGAAAGGTCACAAGAAAAAAAGGGAGGAAATCCTGGTTGAACAAGCCAATCTTATATACATTCCTTATATACTTTCCCTGAGTTTTTAAAATTATTCTTTAATCCTTCAAAAAAAAAAAATCCCAGAGATACAGTAGTTTAACTCTGTGTTGCAGAGTTAAAATCATTCAGAACTTTAAGGAGGATTCAAATTATTGTCGGATATGGGATAAATGGTACAACTGGGTGGAACACAAGAAAAAGATTATGAAGAAGAAATGAACCTAGGAGGCATATTATATACAGCTGTATATAATATAATTATATTATTATAATTATAATAATGGCCTTAAGGGTTTTGCTTTCTTGTATTATATAAATAACATGAATGTTATATAGATCAATCAACCGTTATAATCCAATGATAATAAATAGTAGAATATTGAATGAACATACGCCATTTATTAGTAACTATTATTACGCTTTATCAAATTCGATATCCAATGTAAAAATAAGGAAAGTGCATTAAGTGCTATGTATATATTCTTTTTTCTTATCGCATATTTGTATGTTTGTATGCTTTTAATTTTGTGTACATAAAGTTGTTTTTTTAAAAAAAATTAAAAATTATTCAGAACTTTAACAGATTTTGTATCAATAAGTATAATTTATCCTATTGCTTGTCACCGCTAAAAAAAAGTCCTTCCTAATCTTAGCAGAGTTCTTTTGTATAGCCAGAAGAAAAGAATTATCAGAATCAGTTTCTTGGTTTAAAATCTGTTCATCTCCTTCAGAGAATAAGCCATCCATCAAATCCATTTGTATTATATTTAAATCCTCCTCCAAATTAATTTCACAGTCATCCATTGCAGCTCATTCTAGTTTTACAACTCCATTGGAACCCACTTCGACAATTTTATCAAGCATTTGATCCATTCTGTGCAAAAACATGACTGAAAGGTATTCACAAGTTTTCACTAAAGATTTCTGCTCCATTTTTTAATCCTCTGTCTCTAGTGTCCAGCCTTCATGGTCTCCTTGTGATAAAAGAAAGAAAGAAAGTTAAAGCAATTAATGAACTAAATAGTTGCAAATTGTAATTCCAAATCCCTCTGGCCCCTTAATCCATCATTAACTTTCCAAAAGCCTAAGTACTAAATGTGCTGCAAAAAAATGTCATACATTTTTAAAACTTTAAAAACTAAACATACACCATCTTTGAAGGATGCAGAAACTCGGCTGATGAATACAGTAAGACCTTGCCAGTCTGAAGCATTTTAATCTCTCCACTATATGAACAAAACAGAAATAATCCAAAAATGCTTAAGATATAAAGTTTAAACAAGTTTAATGTCCATAAAGGCTGCTTAGTGAGTATGAACTTATGAATAAGAGTTGGAAGGGACCTTGGGGATCTTCCAGTCCAACTCACTCCTCAGACTAGAAACCCTATACCAGGGGTGTCAAATTCAATTTCATTGAGGGCCACATCAGGGCTGTGGATGACTTCAGGGAGGGTGGGGCAGGTGTGGCCAACTGAGTGGGTGTGGCCAGCTTGATGCCATTCCCCAAACTGCTGGCATGTTTCCTCTTTGCACTGAGTAGACTGGGTGGAAGTCACACTGGCCCGATGTTTCTTCTTCACATTGGATAGACAGGGCCAAAGCGATGCAGGTAGACTGGGCTGAAGCAACACGGCAGCCAGGCTGAAGTGACAAGGGGCAGCCCGTTACATTTTTCAGGACAGCCCCATGGGCTGGATCCGACCACATTGCAGGTCAGATCTGGCCTGCAGGCCTTGAGTTTGACACCACTGCCCTATACCATTTCAAACAAATAGTTATCCAATCTCTTCTTCCAGTGTTGGAACATTCACAACTTCTTGTGGCAAGGTGTTCCACTGATTAATTGTTCTCACTGTCAGGAAATTTCTCCTTAGTTCTGGGTTGCTTCTCTCCTTGATCAGTTTCCATCCATTGCTTCATGTCCTGCCTCAGGTGCTTTGGAGAATTGCTTGACTCCATCTTCTTTGTGGCAACCCCTGAGATATTTAAATATTGTTATCATGTCACCCCTACTCCTTCTTTTCATTAAAATAGACATACTCAATTCCAGCAACTGTTTTTTAATATCTTTTAGCCTCCAGTCCCCTATGTAATCCCAACTTCCAACCACTGCACTCATAAGCCAATCACAAAAGACAGTTTCTGCAGAGTACTCATGAAGAGTGGCTGTCCAGAGTCACATGGATCATTTCAATAATCTTTCCTTTGGTCCAAAGGATTACACCAGCTTGGATCCAGCACCCAGTGGCAATTCCCTTACAAAAACTGACCTGCTAGTTAGAGAAAATCAACAAGAAATCATATCATCGTGGCATTTACAGAAAGCCTGGCACTACCACCTTACCTTCATTGTGTATTTGCCATTGTAGATCTGGATACTCTCTTTTAATATCTTCCTCTCCAATTAATGTAAACAGAAACATGAATTCCTTTCTTGCTAATTATTCCAGCACTGGGGTGAACATTCCAAAGGGCAGAGAGTTGGAGAACAGAACTGCACTGTCATGGCCATTTGATTTCTCCCTTAGCAATTACTTCACGAAACCACAGAGTGCTCATCACAATTGTATTCACCAAGCAAGGATTACCTGAAGTGGGAACAATGCCACGCTCTTGGCTTTAATCTTTAAAGCCTTAGTGGGAACCACCTGTCCCCCTAAGGCTATAAACCTGCTGAATTGTGCTTCCTTTTAGGTACCTATAGAAAATGGCAAGAAGTTTTATAAAACTTTAATTCAAAATGCCATTGAGGTGACTCAAAAAGCAAACATTATACTCAGGATTTTCTTACAAAAGTTTTTCCAAAGGTGATATCATAGAGAACGATTTACTGATTGTGGGCAAAAGACATTACTAAGCTAAAAATCTTGGGAAATTCTTGCATAATGTTTTCTGAATAAAAAATATCTAGATTGATCCATTTGAATATTTTCTTTGACATTGTGATTTATATTCATATGACTGTCTTCACACATTGGTTGTTTGCGAGATAATAAATATCATATTTTATTACCTTGTCAATCCTTCAAAGCTTCCAGGATGTTTTAATCTAGTACCATACAGGAAAGTTACACTCAGTCATAGATGAGAAACTGATGCCTAGATTTTTTTAATCTTCAGATCGTTCTGGAATATACTGCATACGTGAAAAGTTGGCTGCAGTTGAAGACTTAGAAAATTAACTCAAATTTTCATTATCCTAAACACATAATTCAAAAATCTCAGTACCAATGCTTTCTTACATTTGCAATGATTTTATGAATGATTGATAGTGACTGCAAATTTAGGCAAGTTTAATGAGCTGTATTTTAAGACTGCCATAGAATAGGACAGCATAATTCCATGTCAACAGAGATGGCATTCCAAGGATAGAAAGGAGCTATTTTTTGCACAAGTCAAAAAAGTGGCTGTGGAAATATTTACAGACCCCTCACATCCTGGACATAAATTGTTTCAACTCCTACCCTCAAAATGATGCTATAGAGCACTGCACACCAGAACAACTAGACCCAAGGACAGTTTTTTCCCAAATGCTCTGCTAAACAAATAATTACTTCAATACTGTCCAACAGTGTTGTTTACTAAGTTACTATTAATATTAATTAATATTACTAATTATTAATTAATATTAATATTAATCTTCTCATCGTTCCTATCACCCATTCCTCCCAGTTATGACTGTATGATTGTAACTTTGTTGCTTCTGTCCTTATGATTTATATTGATTGTTTCCTAGTATGATTTGATTGCTTATTTGTACCCTATATCATTAAGTGTTGTACCTTATGATTCTAGACAAATGTATCTTTTCTTTTATGTACACTGAAAACATATGCACCAAAGACAAATTCCTTGTGTGTCCAATCACACTTGGTCAGTAAAGAATTGATTGATTGATTGAGCTGGCCAAGTATTGGGCAAAGGTCAAAGGACTTGCATAGGGACCAGGCAAATAGTCCCAGCTTTCAGACAATCTTTTCAGTTTAATTAAATATAACTTTTCACATTTGTAACAAGGAGGGAAATGTTCACTCAATACAGTTTTGTCCCCGGGAAACAGTTAACAGCAAGGACAAATCACAAAGGAGGAGAATATTAGCATTGACCGCCAATGGATGGTCATGGAGAAAGTCAAACGCTAAACTGTTCGATCATATATCTCTCTGGCCTAACTTGCAGACAGCAAGATGGAAATTTTTGTGGAAATGAAGAGATCAGCTTGTCCACAAAAGTAAAGAGTGGGCTCAAATATGATTTAGTTTGCAGTGGCTCTTTAAGTGTAACAGAGACTGCTAAACCACCTCTTGAATGGAACTTGGAGGTGGCACAGCTTTTCAAGAGAGCTTTTCAGGATGATACATTTTTCCCAGGCTCAATATATATTCTTACTGCAATGTTCTTTAAGATCAAACTAAGAAGCAGTGACATTATAGAGGGGGAAAAAACTCATTTTACCATCTTGTGCAGCTGGGGATATCACAATTGACATCCACTGGCAGAAAATACCTGTGTCTGGTTAGGAGCAGAGGAAAAAACAACAGCTCAGGAGCAGTTGCCAAGGAAAATAAAATTCGTTCTTTTTCTTTGTTCTTTTCCTCTTCTGTGGGGAGAGCAATATACCGACATATTTCTTCCTGATTAACTAGTTCTTAATACTGATAGTGGGAAAATATAATGTGGTCTTATTATTTATTTATTTATTTATTTATATTTGAACTTGTATGCCGCCCCATCTCCGAAGACTCGGGGCTGCTCACACTAAAAACATAGAACAATAAATATTTAAAAAGACATTAAACCAACAAGCCCAAATATGAAACACAACAATAAAATATATTAAAAACCCATCCTTCCCCCCAAGGAAGGGTCACAGCCCGGGTTGGTCAAACAACCAGGTCTTTAATTCGCGGAAGGTGCGGAGATCAGGGCCAGACGGAGCTCCAGAGGCAGTTGATTCCAGAGGTCGGGGCAACAGAGAAGGCTCGCGTCGGGAAATACCAACCGGCATTGACGATGGAACCCCGAGGAGTCCTTGCCTATGAGCCCGCACAGGCGGCACTAGCTATTGGAAGAAGACGCTCCCTCAGATATTGGGGACCCATGTCGTAGGACTTTGAATGTCAAAACTAAAACCTTGAATCTCACCGAGCGCAATCGGCAACCAATGCAGGCCACGCAGGAGGGGGTAACATGAGAGAACCGGTAACTCCCATCACCATCCGCGGCGATTCTGTACCAACTGCAATCTCCGGATGGTATGCAAGGGCAGTCCTAGATAGAGAGCGTTGCAGTAGTCGAGTCTCGAGGTGACAAGGGCATGAGTAACTGTGTGTAGGGCATCCCGGTCCAGAAAAGGGCGAAGTTGTCGAACAAGACGGAGCTTTTCTTGCTTTGTTTCCCAATCAAAACTCTTCAGCAGATTTTGAAATTTCATGTCAATTTGAATCTGAACATTAACCATCTGTACGGTTCTCCAGCGAGGAAACAAATATACTACATGGTAACTCAACATGAGAATCATGCCCGGAGCAGACAGAATTTGTTTTTTTTTTAAACATCAACAAAAATCCCATATGATAAAACTAGGAGCTTTAGGCAACTGCCCAAAATTCCTGCCAAAACATAAAGAATTAAAAGAGAAAACTTGAAAAGTACCACATCTGTCTTTCTTTTACACCAGAATTAGAAATGAATGCAGTTGCATTCACATCCTTGTGGGACATGTCAGTACATTGAAAAACAGATACCCAAATTGTTTGCAAAACTTTTAAAGTCTGAGATATGGCAGAATCGATGTATCGCATGATAAAAAGTAAGTGTGATTGTATATTGTGATGAGACTAGGCTGAAGCTGCCACATAAGCAGGGTGAACATTACAATAACCAGGAATCTTGTCTAAAAGATCCCTTAGGGGAGGTGGTAAAGAAGAAACCAAGTCAGTAAGGAAACAAAGGAAAAAAATGCAACCTGAACATAACAAAGGAAGGTAGGCCTGAACACATGGAAACCTCCCCTACCCCTAGTCTGAATTCCCTGATCCAAGAGGATCATTGATTTAGGAAGGCAAGAGCTAGGAGGAACTGAGCATA
The DNA here is from genome assembly GCA_009733165.1 of Naja naja. NCBI lineage: Eukaryota > Metazoa > Chordata > Lepidosauria > Squamata > Elapidae > Naja > Naja naja. The sequence continues at coordinate 219,530,279 of CM019148.1, forward strand.
CTCCTTTGCAAGTATCTATTGATAGGGGTCCCTCTTCCTGAGAACTTCTGGAAATTCTGTCCTCCATCATTCCTCAAGAATCAGGGCCATGCAGTGTGTAAAAGGAGACTATTTCTCTCCCTTATTCTCTTTCTGACCTATTAGCCGTGTTTGCATACAATTGTTCATGGAAGGATTCTATCGGTAGAAGTTTGTCTTTGATATGTTCTTTGGGATTTCATGGGCAACTGTGAAGGGTATAAAGTAGTGCAGAGAAGTCTCTAATGAAAGACAGGATACCCCTTGGCTACCTCAAAAAGAAATAAGGGGAAAATACCATACCCTGAAATCCTCGTTTTCCATTTTAATCTCATGAAATATTATTTATTTATTATTTATTACCCTCTGAAGACTTGGGGCGGCTCACAACTAAAACCAACAATGAGCAATAAATTACTTTAAAAATATTAAACAATCACAAGCCCAATTTTGCTAAAACCCCAATATACATTATAAAATTTCAAATTTCAACCCCCCCCAAGGAGGTCAGCACAACCCGTGAATATTGAAATCACTGTCAGGATTCCGGCAGTTACTCCAATTAAATCATGAGCTTCAAGCCACACTCCCAAAACTAAAAACAATTTATTTGAAGGTAACATTCTACGTCCGGCATTTACCTGGGCATAGCCAACTCTGAGATACGTAATTCACTGTCATCCTTGATCCTGCTTTCCCCCCCACTCCTCTGGGTGTATCATCCAACGAAAAACGTCCATAGCCAGAATATCGACAGTTAAGATGAATGTATTACCCAGAATCTTATATCTATTTCAGACAATTCCAATTAGACTTGGGAAAGAGTTTTTTTGAAGATTTAAATAAAATTACACTAAAATTCATATGGCAGGGCAAAAAACCAAGAATTAAATTTAAGCTATTGCAAGATGCAAGGTCAAGAGGGGGATTTGCACTACCTAATTGGGAATTGTATTACCAAGCTGCAAGTTTGATGTGGGTAAAAGAATGGATAACGTTGAGAAATAATAGATTATTAACTTTAGAAGGTCATGATTTGTTATTAGGAAGGCATGCTTTCTTATGGTATAAGGGAACTAAAAAACAAGGATATTTTAGAAGACACCATGTTCGAGAAGCTTTATTTTTAAATTGGGAAAAAATTAGAAAACAACATTATATACAAATTCCATTGTGGGTATCTACTATTAAAGCTTTTTCATATCCAATAATATATAAGAAGGAACAAACAATTAGATATGGAGAGATTTTAAATGAAAAGGGTGAACTCAAATCGATGTAAACATTACAAGAACAAGGCATAAAAATGAATTGGTTTTCATATTTGCAAATACAATCTAGATATGATGAGGATGTTAGGACTGAAGGTATCCATAAAAAGCAAACTGAACTAGATAAAATCTTGATGGGTACGAATGAAAAGTGATTAAAAACTCTATGGTCATCTATTAGAAGTTAGAATGGAAGAGGAGCAGGTTAAGGAAACAATGATTGCTTGGGGAAAAATTTGGTTATGGGATAGATTTAGAGAGATGGCAAACACTATGGGATCAGAATTATAAAATGACAATGTCAACTGCATATAAAGAAAATTTGTATAAGATGTTTTACAGGTGGCACCTATCCCCGAGAAGGATTGCAAGAATGTTCAAGGACAAATCGGATAAGTATTGGAAATGTCATCAGATACCAGGCTCCTACTACCACATGTGGTGGACTTGCGCTGATGCTAAAAGATACTGGACTAAAATCCACATGTGGTTGGAAAAATGACAACAACATATAGACTTGAAACCCGAGATATTCCTATTGGGAATTGTACCAGAGACACTTAACAAAGAACTGAAATATTTGATTGTCAATGTATTGACAGCTGCTAGAATTGTATTTGCTAAAAATTGGAGAAATGATAAGATACCTATGCAGGAGGAAGTGATTAAGAAGATTTTGGACTGTGCCGAAATGAGTAGATTAACATTTGAAATTAGGGATCAAGAAGAAAAGCAGTTTTATAAGATACGGAATATGTTTTATCAATGGTTAGATAAAAAAGCTTTGTGATATATGGAACAATGGAGATATATAGAATTGTTGAAAGAAAATACAATATAGAGATTATAACATGATAGAGAATTAATAATGATTATAGCTTTTTTTTTCTGTAACAGAGAGTATGCATGATGAGGAGAGGCACTGAGATTTGTGACCTAATCGACACACTTGAAATCGAGATTGGTTTATGTATTGTATGTTTGTTTGTCTTGTTTGTTTTTCTTGGAAAATAATAAAACTTAAAAAAAAACGTCCATAGCCAAGAGTCATTAATCATGTTCTCCAATTAGATTTTTGCACATCAGAAGCTTCAGTCATCTAATCAGTGTTGAAGAAAATATGAATGGAATGTACTTTTGATTCCACACTGCTGTCTGGTCTTTGAAACTCCCCCCTTCTTTCTGTTGTCAAGTATAAAATGTGTATACAAAATGTTTTATGAGTTGACAATCACACTTATCAAATAATAATAAACAACTGCCATTTCAAGGTTTTCTTAAAGGAAGGGCAAGGCGTTTTTTTGGGGGCTAACATAAAGAAATCAAACAGAAATGATTTTACTCACAGAATGCAAATAAAGATCCTTGAACTAATGACAACAAGTAGAGCAGCCAACCTCAGAACTTGGTAGAGCACAAAGGACTTGAGAAAGATACTCATCAGTGGTAGTATTCTACCAGTTCAGCTCGATTCGGCCAAACCGGTAGCTCCAAGGATCATCTGTGAGCAAACCAGTTTGCTCCGATGATCAGCTGTTGGGCCCTCCCACCTGCCCCGGCTCTATACTGACCTTTATTTCCTGCTTTTCAACCTCAATTGCTTCATGCAGCACAGCAGGTTGCTGCGCATCATCTGTTTTACACACAGGGCTTGCAGCAGAAGGTGAGTTGTAAATGCTGCACGTGTACAAAGTGCACACTCACACCGAACCGGTAGGAAAAAATTTTGAAACCCACCACGGATACTCATGCCATGATGTCTTCGTATCTACAAAGATCTGAGTCATTCAAGCCATGGTATTTCCTGTGACATTTTATGGAAGTGAAATGTGAACTTCAAAGAAGCAGAATAGGAGTATGATTGATGCCTTTGAACTTTGGTGTTGGGGAAGACTCCAGAGAACACAAGGGACAGCAAAGAAAACAAACCAATGGATCATCAATCCAGAGTTCACACTGGAGGCACAAATGGCCAACCTCCCATTATCCTACTATGGACACATTATGGGAAGACCAAACTCTCTGGAGAAGGCTCTAATGCTGGGAAAGGTGAAAAGAAATAGAAGACATCGATGACAGCAGCAAGGTGGATAGTTTCAGTTACAGTGGTAGTGAGTGCAAAGTTGTGAGTCTTGAAAGAACATGTTAAAGATAGATCATTGTGGAGAAAATCCATCTATGTAGTCGCTAGAAGTCCAAAACAACTTGATGATATTTAATGAATCAGTCAGTCAATTAGTCTCCTGAAATACTGTTCTGGTATGCTGGGAAGCATAAAAATCCTTGTGGAACTTGGCCTGGGAGAAAGATGAAGAGTAGCACTACAGCTTCAAGTGAAGAGGCTTCGGTGGAAGGAATACTTTTATTTGCTAAGGTAACAGTTTGGATCCAGTCTATTGCCTTTAAAAGGGGTTACTTTTTCTTTTTTTTGGTACTGACCTTTTATCTGGTGAAGGGCAAAATGAATCAGAATGGGATTATAATGGATGGGATATGAATTGGTGCTGGGCTGAGCAGACAGAGAATCCTTCACAGTTACAACACTGCTGACAAATAACTTTACAACCAATGTATGACTTGCACAGCATTCCTCAGTCACGTGATTGCCAGTACAGTCAGTAAGTATGCTTTGTCCTGTGTCAGATCTGGGAGGGGTCCACCAGAGGTGGTATTCAGCAGGTTCTGACCTGTTTTGGAGAACCAGTAGTAGACATTTTGAGTAGTTTGGAGAACCGGCAAATATCACCTCTGACTGAAGATTTTACAGTATCCTTCCCCTGGCACGCCCACCAGGCCACGCCCACAGAACCAGTAGTAAAAAGATTTGAATCCCACCACTGGGTTCCACCCTTGAGAGATTGGAGAGGAAGGGATTGCAAGAGAGTAAGCCATGAGTTTTTCTACACATGGAGAGCAATACAAGTACAGAGGAAATAGTCAGGCAAAGGAGAGATTGGCTAGAGAAATCCCTCGCTTTTTTTCCCTTCCCTCACTTAGCAGAGAGATTGGGAAGGAAGACGAGAGGATTGTAAATTTTTTCACAAAGATGTGAAAGTGAGAAGTCTTGTCTTTTTCCAGCGGGAAAGCACATTTGCAGTCATGTGATTTCCCACATAGCAACTGCTTCGCTTAGCCTCAAAGTTACCGATCCTAAGTTTCTAAGTTCCAAAGTTACTAAGATCATTAAGCGAGACCTATCTGTAGTGTTTTAAAGGACTCCATCCATCCCTCCTGGTCTACAAGAGAGATGGTAAAATCCTATCACAGATGTGCTCCCAAGCTAATCCGGACTTCTGCATTTTATTAGGAAGCCTCTAAGAAAAGATTGGAAAAGAAGGTCTGAAAAGTGTTTACAAACAGCAATAATTGTTGTTCTTAAAGAAAAATTAAAAAAAACCTTATATATTTAAAGCCAGTATCTGGGAAATTTATGAGTCAAAGAAAAAAGCACTAGAATTGTCATTAAAGCGATAACTGCATCAGTTAAAGAAAATGTGTATAAGAGCTATAGTTGTTACAAAAAACTGTTTACATAAATGGATACCAATTTCTTCAGGTGCTTTTTTTTTTTAAAGCAAATCCATAAAAAAAGGAGAAAACCTGTCCTGGAATATCTTGCTACTAATATGGACAATTAAAGGGATTGGGTTTTTATTGATTTGCAGTCCCTGTTTACAAATAATAATAAATCAGTAAGAAAGCAAGAATTACTTTTCAGAGTCACAACACGGTCTGTTTTGCATCAGCAATTTTGAATATAAATCAAAATTATAAAGTGATTTAAAGCTTAGAGCTTGTTGGCTTTAAAATATAATTCACCTCCAAAATGTAATCATTATACCTCTTTTACACTACAGCCTATTACTTCACATTTTCCTCCTCTTTTAATTAACAATAGGGATTTACTTTAGGTACAGTTTTCCTTTAATTTAATCCTCAATTTAGCAGCCACTTATACAATAGCAGAAGCTTCCCAATTACATATGCGACAAATTGTTTCATTAAGCTGTCATTTGTAAATTCACCATTTTAACATAACTAAACTTATGAATGGGAAAAGTATCCCCATGCTTTTAAGCAGCACCTATTGGCATAATCCTTGAGTTATGTTTACATTTGTTTTACAAAGAGAAACTACAGCATTTTATTAAAACTATTGGAATGATAAAGTTTGCATTAGGGAATGCCCAACAGCGATGGCTTAGTCAAGCTAATCCTCCAAACAAGCTAATCCTTAACTCTGAAGAAAAGGTGCCTCCTTTATTTATTTATTTATTTATTTATTGAGCGATTATAAGATAACATGTATAAGTATAAACATAGTTATGAATACATGAAATGGATACATATAAGAAAGATAAAAAGAAACAATAGGACAGGGACGGTAGGCATGTTGGTGCGCTTATGCACGGCCCCTACAGACCTCTTAGGAAAGGGGTGAGGTCAATAGTAGACAGTCTAAGGTTAAAGTTTGGGGAGTTTGGGGAAGAAACCACAGAGTCAGGTAGAGTATTCCAGACATTGACCACTCTGTTGCTGAAATCGTATTTCCTGCAATCAAGTTTGGTGCGGTTTACCTTGAGTTTGTATCTATTGTGTGCTCTTGTATTGTTATGGTTGAAACTGAAGTATTCATTGACAGGTAGGACATTGCAATATATAATTTTATGTACTATACTTAGATCGGACCGAAGGCAGCATAGTTCTAGGTTTTCTAGGCCTAGAATTTCAAGTCTGGTGGCATAAGGTATTCTGCAATGAGTAGAGGAGTGGAGAACTCTTCTTGTGAAATATTTCTGGACTTTCTCAACTGTATTAATATCAGATACGTAATGCGGGTTCCAGACTGATGAGCTGTATTCGAGTATTGATCTAGCAAATGTTTTGTATGCTACAGTTAGTAGTGTGATATTACCAGAGAAAAAGCTACGTAGAATTAGGTTAACAACTCTTAATGCCTTTTTGGCTATGTAGTTACAGTGGGCTCTAGCACTTAGATCATTAGAGATAAGTACTCCAAGGTCCTTGACAGAGTTTGGATCATCAACAAGGTCTTGACTATTCAGCTTGTGTTTTATTTTCTGATTTCTTTTGCCAATATGTAAGACGGAGCATTTATTTGTTGAGATTTGAAGTTGCCATTTGTTTGACCATTCTGATACATAGTCGAGGTCTTTTTGAAGGGTAGCAATATTGTCGGTGGTGTTGAATAGCTTTACATCATCAGCGAAGAGAACGCAGTTGCTCTTAATATGATCACAGAGGTCATTTACATAGAATATGAAGAGAGTTGGTCCTAGAACACTGCCTTGAGGGACACCACTGTTGACAGCTACAGAATTCGATAGGGCGCTCCCAATTTTGACCATTTGTTGTCTGTTTGACAGGAATGCTTCTATCCAGTTATGCAGGTGTCCAGAGATACCATAAGATTTTAGTTTTAGGAGTAGTTTGTCATGTACTACTGAATCAAAGGCTTTACAGAAGTCTATGTAAATTGCGTCTATTGCTTTGCCCTGATCAAGTTGTGTAGTCCATATGTTTTGCAGTGTAAGAGTTGCAGATTACAGGATAGTTTTTTCTGAAACCAAATTGTTTATTAGAGAGTAGGTTGTTTGTCTCTAAGTGGAGGATAATGGATTGATTAATAATTGATTCCATGACTTTACAGATGACACAGCATAAAGAGATTGGTCTGTAATTTTCAACTAGGCTGGGGTCTCCCTTTTTGAAGATGGGGATGACTGTGGCTAGTGACCATAGGTTTGGCAAGGAGCTGGTCCTGAAAGATTTTTCAAAGATTATGCTTAGAGGTTTGGCTATGGCAGTAGATAGATTTTTAAAGAAGTAGGCACATATTCCATCCGGTCCAATAGATAGAGATGGTTTTAGATTGTGTAGTGCTTTTTCAACATTGTCTTCTGTAAAATCAATATGTATTAGGTCATTGTAGTTGTCTGTAGTTATTAGCCCATATTGATTTCAGTACTTTATAAAGCAAAAGACCTCTACTTAAAATGTACAAGTCCAGATGTTTCTGAATCAATCACATATATAGTCCTGTCCTTGATAATCTTCTCCATATCCTTCATGGGTTTTAATTAAGATTTAGCTATTAGCTTTAGCATTTTTAATTACTTTTCCACTCCTGTTTTTTTTAAGGCAATGCATTTACAACATGACTTAAGAATCAGAAGGGGAGAAACAATTTTTGAAAAGAGTATAATTCAAAAATAAAATCATCACATCCTAGAATAAATTCAAGTGGTCCTCAACTTATGACCACAATTGAGACCAGACTTTCCATTCTTAAGCAATTCAGTTGTTAAGCGATTTAATGACCTCTTTTGCCACTCTTTTAAGCCAATCACTGTGGTTGTTAAGTGAATTATGAGTTGTTAAATGAATTCAGCTTTCCCCAATAACTTTGTTTGTCAGAAGCTGGTTGGGAAGGTCACAAATGGGAATCACATGGCCCCAAAATGCTGCAACCATCATAAATATATGCTGCTTACTAAGCAATTCCAATAGCACTTAGACTTATATGCTGCTTCAAAGTGCTTTACAGCTCTCTCTAAGCGGTTTACCGAGTCAGCATATTGCCCCCAACAATCTGGGTCCTCATTTTACCCACCTTGGAGGGATGGAAGGCTGAGTCAACCTTGAGCCTGGTGAGATTCGATCTGCCAAATTGCAGGCAGTTGGCAGTCAGCAGAAGTAGCCTGCAATACTGCATTCTAACCACTGCACCATCACGGTGCCCTAATTATGATCACATGGCTGTGAGGATGATACCCCATTCATGAGTGTGAGGATCAGTTGCAAGTCATTTTTTTTCACTACTGTTGTAACTTCGAAAGGTTGCTAAATGGATGGTTGTAAGTCGAGGACAACCTGTATAATCCTTTTTTTAAATTACATTTATATGCCGCCCTTCTCCGAAGACTCAGGGCGGCTTACAATTTTTGGAGCACAACCCAATGCGCTCAGCAATAGCCTTCATTCCATTGTATATGCCTGCTTATTACTAAGCGGCATTTTTACAAAGTCAGCTTATTGCCCCCAACAATCTTGGGTCCTCACTTTACCACCGAGAGGATGGAAGGCTGAGTCAACCTTGAGCCTGGTGGGATTCGAGCCTACAGTAATTGTAGACAGCTGGATCTTAAGAGCAGGCATTTAACAGCCTGAGCCACCAAAGCTCTTTGAGAAGATACATACTGAGTACTAGCTCAGATAAAGGCAAGACTGAAATGGAAAATTGTCAAAATTCCTAGAAAAAAACATACTGATGAGGCAAGATCAGAGTTCAATAAGAAGAAACTGCTGGCCTCCAGGACATCACCAAGGAGGCCCTACAGCAGAGGTCTCCAAGCTTGGCAACTTTAAGACTTGTGGACTTCAACTTGTGGAATTGAAGTCCACAAGTCTTAAAGTTGCCAAGTTTGGGGACTCCTGCCCTACAGTACCTTCATGCCTACTTACCATAGGACATGAAGTCAAGAGGAGATCAGTGGAGATATTCCTAGAAGTAATAAGAGTTTATTTTATTATAAAGTTATTAAGGCAATCAACTTGACACAAAAAACAGAATTCAAAACTCCGAAGAATGGATGTTATAACAATGTCTCCGTTGCTATTGCTACGTTTCTGTATGGTCTGACCAAATTAAGCACATGCTTAGTTAAAACAACTCTTGTTTTCTTTCAATGCTGGGAATTATGTTCATTCCCAGCCAGTAATGAGTCCCAAACAGTCCCTTCGAGATAAGCACCCACCCTTCTTTCCTTTGAATTGTTGCCAACAACTAGAGTGCCAAATGAATTATAAAAAACCAGCTGAAGTACAAAGTCCACACAGAGCTTCAAGGATTAATCAGAACAGAACAAATGACTTTGCTTCCTATGAAGGTTTCTTCACCTTTGCCTGTCCTTTATACCTGATGGGAGGAGCAATCACCTCCAAGCCTTACTCCTGAGTTGCCCCTTTTGTCTCAGCTGCTCTTGCCTTCTAACAGCTCTGTGCACACGTGCACTGGGAACAGGCTCCCCTTCCTCTGCCTCACTGCTGCCAGACACCAGAGGCTGCAGAGTCAGCACCCCACTCCCAGATGGTCCTGGTCCCATCTCTGCATTGGACACAGGACCCTCATCCGAACCCTCTCCAGACTCCTGGACTGGTCCATGTTCTTCCCCACTGTCCGATTCCGCTGCCGTCTGCACAGGCTACCGGCGAACCACAACACTGTGATGGTGTGTTATTCACAAACAGAATAATTATATAGCTTACACTGTATATAATCTAGAGAAGTAATAACTACTGATTTAGTTTGAATTTGTAGCACAGTTGACAAAAGATTACCATTATGATGTTCCTGCAAGCTCTGAGCACCTATTACAACTCTAAATTCTATGTGTTAAAACTGAAATAAACACAGATATAATTGGGGGAAAAATACTGCATCTTGTAGTACAAGATCTTTGTATGTTCATATAGGAGCTCATTCTCGTGAATTGGCATAACAATAATAATTTAATAAATATTAAAATAATAAAAATAATTGATCAGCTCATGCAAATAGATCACACAAACTGATTATAAACAATGACATAACACAGTTGCCAAAATGATTCACTGGAACATCTGTAAATATTATCATGTGCCAGTAACAAAGAATTGATAAATTCTTCAGTAACGAAGGTGGTTGATAAAATAGTTCAAAATGAGCAGGTTGAAAGCTTTTCAAACTGTTGATAATTGATAAGCTCTTGGCTCATAATCCACCAGATTTAACTGAATTTATTTTTAATTGAAAATGAAGATGAGCACCATGCCCTAGAGTCAGACCTGGTTAGTCAGAAAAACTTTACATTTAGTCAGTATTTATTAATACTTTTTAAATACTTGTATGCCCTTCCCTGGAACAGTACTGTAAAAATTAGTGCCAATTTAATAGAACCATTACAAGCCTGGGCATCAGCTCTAAATGAGAATTTTGAAATTTGAGATGGATTATTGAACACCGAAACATTCCTGGAACATTTTTAATGTGACCCATTTCCAGTTCAAAATATATTTGATGTCTTTTTCCTCCCATCCTCTGTTAAGCTTTTCATCTCAATTATTGTTTCCAAACAAAACAAATGTGGTGCTTTCCATTATTCCGCAACGTGAGAAGAAAAGGGCTGGTAATTCAGATTTGTGGAGTCAATTCTCCAGGGTGCCTACTGAATCACCACTGATGGCTCAGGTTTTTCTAGCATTCCATTATTTCAGAGCGTTTTTGCCCATGAAAAATGTGCAAGTGAGATATTGACTCTTAAGCTCATGGTGCTGGAGGACACAGAGGTGAGATATTAGCTCTGAGTTTTCTGCCAGAAGATGGAAAGCTATACTGTGTGTGTGCATTACCAGAAGGCTTTTAAAAAGGGGAGGGGGAGAACTCAACAAATTGCAAATCAAAACAACTCGTTTGGTTCCATTGCCAAATTTCCCTTAGCTAAAGAAGATCCTGTGTGCTTGATCTAATGTTCTCAATAGTTTTTTTTTCTATATAGAAAGAAAATATATTTACAGGAAGATTGTTAATGATATAATTTGTGAGCCACAAATAATATAAGAAACTATGATTGAGAGATATAAGGTTGGAGAAAAACTTGGTGTTTTTCTGCAATACAGAATTTCAGGGAAGGCTCGCTACAAAAACAAAACATATTAAAGGCATCTTCGTCCATTAACCACGGTGTCTAAGGATTCAGAAAATTCCTGTTTCTTTCCACACTAGAACAGAGGGAAATATATTGAAAAGGAGCTGATTAATGAAAAAGTCCTAGTTGTAAACTGAAAGCAGTTCTTTATTCAGAGATGAACATTTTGTTCTGATGGTTTCCAAGTCATAATCCAACAGCTAAAGTTTCATTCTGTGCCTCTTTCAATGTTGGTGGCATTCAGTAAATTAAGGTAGTGAAGAATGTAACTGTAAAATAATAATAAACACAGTAATGAGGAGGAGGAGGAGTTTCCATTGTCTATTCAGGCAGCTTCCAAAAATGGCTGCTCAGATGAGTTATATGACATCTGTGAGTTGCCAATAATCAATTACCTGAATAAAGTTATCTGTCAATACAGTCTGTTATACTAAGGGTCTCCAACCTTGGCCACGTTAAGCCTGGAGGACTTCAACTCCCAGAATTCCCCAGCCAGCAAAGCTGTGTTATAATTTCTATATGTATAGAAATCTGTAGACCCTCAATGCTGCAAAGTTCCTATGTTTGCACACTGGACTAAATGATACAACACTGGACTAAATGATATTTTACTGGTCAGTAAAATATGTAAATGTCTCTATGTAACTTTGACCAGAGAGGGTGTTTTGAAAATCTGTCATGAGAATTCTTTAAAGGAGACATACAGAGGTAAAATACCACTCAAATGTTCAACATTAGATACAGACAACAGTATGGAGTTCAGCTCCAGTTTAGCATATTAAAACTCCCAGAAGGGAGCAGATTAAAAGTAGTAAACTCAATTAGCAGTCTCAAATCAATCTCAAATACAGTTAGCAATAGATAAAAAATATAAAATCTCCAAATCAACGAGGTAGCACCAAAAAGCAGTTTTGAAAAGGAAATTTTGGAGATTGGACATTTTCCTTCCTCAGATTATGGGTACAAAGCATTAATCAGTCCTGGCAACATTTAAATGCCTTCTATTAATACTACAAAGCTCATGATGGTTTGGCCATATTAAGCATTTAGCAGTAGTTTCTGCATAGGACCTTCAAAAATCTAAAATGAGAATTTCTGAAGTTCTGAAGTTCTGTGGAATACTGCACAGTCAGTATTCCCCGGAAACACAAAGTTAATTGTACGCTGTAGTCATCAACTTTCCCCCCATTGTAATAATGTTAATGATATAACAATAGCTGAAACTTTTGTCAACTGCTGAGAATGGTGTGATTATCTTCTCTGTTGGGCTCAGTTCAGAGGTGGTATTCAGCAGGTTCTGACCAGTTCTGGAGAACGGGTAGCGGAAATTTTGAGTAGTTTGGAGAACCGGCAAATCCCACCTCTGACTGGAGATTTTACAGTATCCTTTCCCTGCCATGCCCACCAAACCACGCCCACAGAACTGGTAGTAAAAAAAATTGAATCCCAACACTGGCTCAGTTGTCTACTTTTTGTTCTTGAATATTCTATGTGATTCTTGTACGCCATTCAGGAGTAATTTTGTTTTGAACAAAACATCTTTTGTTCGAAGGTGTGAATTTCAGGAGGAGACACTTTCATCTCAAATGCACCGACAACCATGTGGAACAGGATACAAGTGATATGGGAAATCATTTCCTTGAATAGGACTTTGCTGTCTTTTTGCCAACGCTGCTCCTTCTGTTTCATAGAGGCATTCCAAGTCCTGCCTAACCTGCAATTGCCTCCCATTGTTGAATAGAACGTATCCATCTCCCTAATACTAGGATGAGCCATTTGAAATCTCGGACTCCTATGGACTCTTAGCTCTGACCATTAATGCTGAAAATCATCACAGCAATTTTCTGTAACGCAGAGGCAGGAAACACATGGAAATTGTGGAGTACAGTATACGCTCATGAATACAAAAAGTCCTTGACTTACAGGCAGTCATTTAGTAACCATTCAAAGTTACAATGGCACTGGAAAAGTGATGTATGATCATTTTTCACACTTAACGACTGTTGCAGCATCCCCATGGTCATATGATCAGAATTCAACCACTTGGCCACTGGCATGTACATAGGAGAGTTGCGGTGTCCTTGGGTCATGTGATCACCATTTATAACCTTCCCAGCCGGCTTCCAACAAGAAAAGTCAATGGGGGAACCCAGATTCCCTTAACAACCATATGATTCACTTAACAATTGTGGCAAAAAAAGGTTGTAAAATGGACTGCAACTCATTTAACAATTGTCTTGCTTTGCAACAGAAATACTGGGTTCAGTTATGGTCATAAGTCACGGACTACCTATAAATGGATATTTTTAGGTGTCAAATAATACTACAAAATTTGATTCCACTCATCCACAGATGAGCATGTACAATATATATGCTCCTCCATCCATTATGTATAATTGCCCTCCCTACTCTGGTTCTTGGTCTCCCGAAATGTTACATCTGGATCCAAGTCACCAGAAGGTTGTACAGTCTTCAATTTTATATTTAATCTAGATAGCCCAAGTACTGTTAGATCCTCTTGTCAACCAGGGAAGAGACATTTTCTCCTTTGACAGAGGAAAATATTTCAGGATATAGTGGTAGAACAGATTTTCCCAATCTGAAACGTACAAACATGTTGGAATATATCTCCTAGAATTTCTGCAGAATTTCTGCATACTCACATTACATTGGAGGAGGTAAACTTTGTTTTTCTCTTCATGGAAATGAATTGAGTTTTTCTGTACCTGAAGGCACTGTTAATATCTTGAAAATGCAAAGTACATTTGCTTCTTCAACCCATAACAGATGGCAGCACAATAGATTTGGGATCAGGAGACATACTTGCAGAGTCAAAGGTTGAGGTTTTGAAATGACAATGAATCTCAAATGTCAAAAGCAAATGAGGTTGGTAAAATCTGGGTGAACTTCTGTTGGACTATTTTATCTAGGAAGCGTGTTTTATAGATTTTTTTCATAAAAACGGATTGATTGATACTATATTGCAATTGTTTCCCAAAGGAAGAGGTAATTAAAGAGAACACATTAGGGACATAAATTAAAACCAAGGTAGATTCAAGAAGGTATCCTTATAATTTAATTTCAATTCTTGCAATAACTGAACTTTTAAGATATAAAGCAGTGTTCTGCCATTGCACACCTTCAATGCTACTGCATTAGCACTATACCATGTTCCCCAATACTATTTCACAATTTTTTAAAAAAATTCACATTTATATGCCGCCCTTCTCCGGAGACTCAGGGCGGCTTACAATTTTTGGGATACAACCCAATGGGCTCAGCAACAGCCTTCCTTCCATTGTATATGCCTGCTTATTACTAAGTGGCATTTTTACAAAGTCAGCTTATTGCCCCCAACAATCTTGGGTCCTCAATTTACCTATCCTGAGAGGATGGAAGGCTGAGTCAACCTTGAGCCTGGTGGGATTCGAGCCTGCAGTAATTACAGGCAGCTGGAACTAAGTGCTAGGCTATTAACAGCCTGCACCACCAAGGCCCATATTAATTAGATATGTTTTTGTGACATGCAAAGATGTATTCTATGAAGGAAAAGAAACCAAGCAAATATCAAAGGAGACCTCAACAATACATGTGGAGGAATCAAGGCTGGTTAGAACCTGTTATACATATGAAATAGGAACAAAAATTAAGTCCTTGGCTTCTATCCTCAGCCTGACCAAACTGCTTGAATAGGCAATGGCTGATCTGATCTAGAAAATTATTTGGTTCTGTACACCAATGTTGATTAGAAATAATCTTATGCTAGATTGATATGGATGGTACCTTACATCCAATTTTTGATAATGGCACCAAAATCTTGATTCCATCAGTGCCATCATTTATACTAATTTAATAACTAGATGAAACAAAAACTGGAATTTTGTGTAGGAGGGCCACGAATGAACTTGCTCAAAATTCTGGTTCTGTCTTCTTAGGATTCTTGTAAAAAAAAATAAAAATCAAAGTAGATTCCATATGTTAATTCCTGTTCTAATTCATTTCATTCATTCATGCTTTAGATTTGGTTTTGTCACTGAAACAGCATGATTTGCCGTATGGGATGTCCTTTGCTAATAAAAATATAGGGGCACTATATCTTATTGATTCTCCTAGACGTCTCAATGGTCTCATCAATCAAGCTATATTCTTCTGAAGAGTCTGATACATTAAGATGACAGAACAGCTTTGTATGGATATTTTCAGAAGGTGGGTTGCTCGTATCTGTTGAGCTTCATGGAATGTTTGTTTTAAATCCCAAAGGATTTATAATGTTATTTAACTTCTCTTGAAATAGCTGAGTGTGGTTTTTCCACAGATTTAGAATGCAGACTATCAGTATACTAATGACACAGCATACCAACTCTCCCATACGTATTCTTTTCCATTAGATTCAGATTAGGCAGGACAATACTTAATCAATGGACCATTAAACTGAAGCTTTATCCAGATAAAATGGAGACAATGTTGGAGGTGGTCCACATGCTGAGGTAGATTATTGTTACTCAGTTCTGGCATGGGTTGCACTCCCTTTAAGCAAAATATGGCAAATCAAGGGCTACATTCACTCCACACCCTTGTTATTGCAGCTCATCACATCTCCACATTGTATTACTGAAATTCAGAAGCAATCAGGCTAATTTTTAGTAGTGTACTTTTTATATCAAAATATGAGGCCAACCTGGATGCATTGAATGTATTTTGATCTTAAATATACTCTCTCTCCTCAACCCTTTCAAAACAAAAATAAGATTTACCCATCATGTCTCTAGACATGGGTATATGCTACTCAAAAGCTAATAACAAGGGTTCTCCAGGTCATGAAAGTTGCTTGCTCCTGCCTTAATGGATAGATTGATAACTTGATGATATTTCCAGATGCATCTTTATAACCAGGCACAGTGACAGGCACCCTATTAACTTCCTGTGTGGACTACTGCATTGTATTGTATATGGGTCTACCCTTGAATGTTCATTAAATATAAATATGGCAGATAGAGAACTAAATGAAACGAAGTGTTACTATACCAGTCTGCCTCCCAAGCATACATACATATATACAAATTGTATGTGTCTATGTGTGTGTATTGTCTAAATAAAGTCCTTACCCAGCTTCTCTTGTGGGAGGTTGGGTTATTGCTTTGGTAATGCAGCACCTAGTTAATATGGGTGTTTTTTCTATAGACTTGCATTTCTAGTTTGCCATTGTGGTCTTTGTTGATCCGGATGTCCAGGAAGGGTAGAAAGTTGTTGTTTTCTTCTTCTCTAGTAAACTGGATTCCTTTAAAAATGTTATTGGTGGTTCTGTGGGTGTTCTCTAATTGGTCCTTTTTTATTACGGTGAAGGTGCTGTCTACAGATCTCATCCATATTTTTGGTTGTATTTTAAGTATCTAAGCCTTAATGGGCCATGCAAGTGACAATCAAAGAAAATACAACTGAAAAAAAAGGATCAAATAGTGAATTGGGAAACTGAGATCATCCTAGATCAAATCACATCCAAAATGTCACAGAACTTCTAGAAGTCTGGTAAGTTTAAGTTTAAGTTTAAGTTTATTTGGACTTATAGGCCATCCTCTCTCCCGAAGGACTCAGGGCATACATAAAAAACAGGCAATACAAAAGTTAAAATAATTTTAAAAATATTAAATTAGCGCCAAATAAACATTCAAATTAAAACCCCGATCCCCTGTCAGTCCAGGCCGGATTGTAAAAATAACCATGTTTTAAGGTCGCGGCAGAAGGAGCAGAGATCAGGGGCCAGGCACAATTCAAGGGGCAGTTGGTTCCAGAGGGTGGGCGCTCCCACAGAGAAGGCCCTCCCCCTAGGGGCCGCCAGCCTACAATGTTTAGCTGATGGCACCTTCAGGAGGCCCCATCTGTGGGAGCGCACTGGGCGATTGGTATTTGTAGACGGCAGGAGACGGTCTTGTAAGTACCCTGGACCCAAGCCATATAGGGCTTTGTAAGTTGTTACCAGCACCTTGAATCTCACACGGAGAGCAACTGGCAGCCAATGCAGGTCATGCAGGAGGGGCGTAATAAGGGAGAATCGGGACGCTCCCATCACTACCCGCGCAGCCGCATTCTGCACCAGCTGAAGTCTCCATATGACATGCAAGGGCAGCCCCATATAGAGATGGTACTCTGACAAATCAGCCATCAATAGACACATAGACATTAACAACATCTATAGACGATGCAAAAAGGACTATTGCCCAGCCCCAAAAGGAACAAAATGTCCCAAGCACCTTTCCACCCAGATCAGCATAGATTTACTCCAAGGTTAACATCAGACCAAAAATCAAGTAAGAAATAAGCCATCAAGAAACTGCCAAAGAAGCCAACAGTAAACAACAGCCCAACCAAAGAACCTTCAAGATCACCCCCATCAACACTGACAGGGTAGGTCAGTGGAATATAAATTGACAACAAACTGCACTCCTTACAAGCACTGATGATGTTACCTAGTTGGGTGATGAAACATCTGCAAGAAAACAATCAAACTCAGAGAGCACCAAGGATCCTTCATGTCAACTATAAATATTCTCCATCTATACAGAGTTCTGTTGCTATGCTGTGTTTTAAAAACTGCTTAGTTTTCGCTGTTTGCAATTTATTGTCTTTCTCTACATTTTGGATTTTACTTTTGTTTCCTTATTATAGGGTTCCTTAAAAGGTATCACTTATAAGGGGACTAAAAATAAAATTAATAAAGGCAATTCCTTATTTTGTTCATAAAAATAAGTGAATAAAGGAAATTCCTATTTATGGTGTCTGCTGTTGGAAAATGCAGATATACAGGTGAAACTCAAAAAATTAGAATATCGTGCAAAAGTTCATTTATTTCAGTAATGCAACCTAAAAGGTGAAATTAATATATGAGATAGACTCATTACATGCAAAGCAAGGTAGTTCAAGCCATGATTTTCCATAATTGTGATGATTATGGCTTACAGCTCATGAAAACCCCAAATCCACAATCTCAGAAAATTAGAATATTACATGCAATCAATAAAACAAGGATTGTACATAGAACAATATAAGACCTCTGAAAAGTGGAAGCATGCATATGTACTCAGTACTTGGTATGGGCCCCTTTTGCAGCAATTACTGCCTCAATGCAGTGTGGCATGGAAGCTATCAGCCTGTGGCACTGCTGAGGTGTTATGGAAGACCAGGATGCTTCAATAGCGGCCTTCAGCTCTTCTGCATTGTTCAGTCTCATGTCTCTCATCTTTCTCTTGGCAATGCCCCATAGATTCTCTATGGGGTTCAGGTCAGGCGAGTTTGCTGGCCAATCAAGCACAATAATCCCACAGTCATTGAACCAGGTTTTGGTGCTTTTGGCAGTGTGGGCAGGTGCCAAGTCCTGCTGGAAAATGAAGTCAGCATCCCCATAAAGCTCGTCTGTGGAAGGAAGCATGAAGTGCTCCAAAATCTCCTGGTAGACGGCTGCATTGACCCTGGACTTAATGAAGCACAGTGGACCAACACCAGCAGATGACATGGCTCCCCAAATCAACACAGACTGTGGAAACTTCACACTGGACTTCAAGCATCTTGCAGTGTGTGCCTCTCCATTCTTCCTCCAGACTCTGGGTCCTTGGTTTCCAAATGAGATGCAAAAGTTGCTCTCATCAGAAAGAGGACTTTGGACCACTGAGCAACAGACCAGGTCTGTTTTTCTTTAGCCCAGGTAAGACGCTTCTGATGACATTTGAAGCCCATGTCCAGGATCCGTCTGTGTGTGGTGGCTCTTGATGCACTGACTCCAGCCTCAGTCCACTCCTGTGAAAGTCCCCAACACTTTTGAATGGCCTTTTCCTGACAATCCTCTCCAGGCTGCGGTCATCCCTGCTGCTTGTGCACCTTTTTCTTCCACACTTTTCCCTTCCACATAACTTTCTATTAATGTGCTTTGATACAGCACTTTGGGAACATCCAACTTCTTTTGCAATTACCTTTTGAGGCTTTCCTCCTTATGGAGGGTGTCAATGATGGTTTTCTGCACAACTGTCAGGTCAGCAGTCTTTCCCATGATTGTGATTCCTGCTGAACCAGACTGAGAGACCATTTAAAGGCTCAGGAACCCTTTGCAGGTGTTATGGCTTAATTAGCTGATTAGAGTGGGACACTTTGAGCCTAGAATATTGCACCTTTTCACAATATTCTAATTTTCTGAGATTGTGGATTTGGGGTTTTCATGAGCTGTAAGCCATAATCATCACAATTATGGAAAATCATGGCTTGAACTATCTTGCTTTGCATGTAATGAGTCTATCTCATATATTAGTTTCACCTTTTAAGTTGCATTACTGAAATAAATGAACTTTTGCACGATATTCTAATTTTTCGAGTTTCACCTGTAAGTATGTGAAGTGTGAGTTGTTTTTCATAGAGCCAGGATTTATTATAGTAAGAGTATGTAATTATAAACTGAACTATTACTAGGAACTCCAGCAAAATGAAAATAGATTTATTGTGAGGTCTTTTGTGCTCTCTGAGCTTGGTTATTTTCTTGCATTTGTTTCATTACCCAATTAGGTAACATCATTAGTATTAGCAGGGAATGGGATTTGCTTTCTGTTTATATACTAGCGATTTGCCCTGTCAGTACTGGTGGGAGAATTAGGCTGTGTTAGATATGTACTGAATCAAGTGCAGTGGTAACTTTGGGGCTGGCTGTGTCTTTTGCTGGAGATTTTCTACTAGTCTAAGATCAGCATTTGGAAAACAAAATCATAAACCATCTTATAAAGTGTAGGCTACCTGAAGTCAAATGCAAGCTGTGCACACTGAGTGCCCAATCTTTCATAGTTGTTTGAAAGACCGCCAAAGAGAGCAGATGCCTGATCCAAATCAAGTGTAGTCCACGGGGCTGACAAGGATGCAGAAACATTCATCCAACTTGAAAATAGAGCCGATGACCTTTCTAACAGTAAGAAAATATGCAGGCTAAGCAGAGTCATTTTTAATACTAATAGCAATGGATGGAATTAGAAAAGTTCATGGAGAATCAGCCTGTTAACCATGATACAGTAGCTATAGATTATCTCCAAAATAGCTTCTGAGACTTGGCTGCTTGAGAAGATAAGGGTGGAGGGACAATGATGTGGCTCATGTGCTGTTTGTGGGATTTGAAGAAGCATCTAGTTGGGCATAGAGGAAGGTTTTCTCTCTGACCCCATAGATAATTTATTCTAGTTATATGAAATGGGGAGGGGGGAGGAAATGGATGGATTGGTTGGTTAATTGATTGATCGGATTGATTATGTGCCATCAAGTTGTTTTCAAGTCCTAGTGAAGAGGAAAAAAAAATATTACATTAAAAATTTAAAATTAATATAGAATAACAAAGAAAAAGAAAGAAGAGAAAAAAAGACAGAAGTGCAGAAAGAAAATAAAATAAATAAAAAGAAATAGACGCCTCCCATTTCCTTGCAGCAAATTAAACAAGATTACAAAATTATCTCTTACTCTCTGGTTACAAAAAGAAAAGCTCAGATTTTTCTCTTATCCATTCTTTCCTAATAATCAAAATCACAACTGCATTTTTTTTCCTGTTACATGCAAAAGTCTATAAAAGGGTTTTCAGTCAGCCATAAATGTTGATACTGTTTTTTTCCTCAAATCAAGAAACTCAATTTTGCTATTTCTACAAATTCCATCTTCACCAGCTGAACTTCCAAGGTGGGTAATGTCAAACTTTCCATTTTGAGCATATAGTAATCGCTGAAGTTGTCACATATAAAAACAAAGTTCCATAGTTTTTTCCTAGCTGTCTATTAATCCTAAAAGAACAGCCTCTGTTTAGTACATAAGCATTTTAAATCTTCAGAATTAGTACATTTATTTGCATCCAAAGTTTTTCGGCTTTTTTACACATCCACTATACATGATAAAATGTCTCTTTTATGTGTACTTAACATTCCCTGCAGATATTTTGGATTTTAACTCCCATCAGGCCCTACCAGCATGCCCATGGATAGGAACTGTAGGAGTTAACAACTCTAAACTATCCACTAGGTTGATTCTTTTGGAGTAAAACAAACAGTAGAATTGGCATCGGAGCTAAAGTTAGCAAGAATGAAAACTTACAAGAATTCTTTCCTATTCTGGTTTAACATCCAGTACTGATCAGTAATGTATTAAGATTTTCTAATGCAAAATAAATGTAATTCTCCATCCCTTTTAACTCTCATGGTGTTGGACATTGGTTCAATCTGAGCACATCAGTGATTTTGGGGGCCTGTTGTAGCCTCAGCCACCTCAGAACTGATCTTATACTGAAGTCAGAAAGAATGAGAAGTGAAAAATAGCCGATGAGGTGGTTTCATATTCAAGGATTTCTGGATGGCGAGAACTGTCCAAGTATCTTCTCTCTCATCTTAACAGAAGCTGAGCTGCTACCTTAAATACATGGAGACATGGTTTCTCAATACATTGGTCAGCCACAGGATCCTAGATCTTGCCTTCTTTTGTTTTGTTTATATATTTTTTATTATTTACAACTATAAGCATAGAACACAGTGCAACCATTTTGACATTACATTTGCCGTACATGCAAAAATATAACTAGACCAATAACATTCATATTATTGATACAATATTTACTTTTTAATTCTATTCATCCTGGTTATTTTTGTTCTGACCTTTGCTTCTTTTTTGAAACCACTGATAAGACTTCTTCCATCATTTCATAATAATCTGATTCACCCTTATTTTTCAATTCTGAGGTTAAATTACAGCCACCTATCTCCACAACCCACATCTCAAACACACCAACAACAGCCAAGCCTCCTACAACCGGCCCCAATCCATTGGGTTCACAATCTCTGGTGATCACAGAAAAAGAAGTGCAAGATCTATTACACAGACAAAAGCCAGGAAAAGCACCAGGGCCAGACAAGATAACTCCTTCTTGCTTAAAAATCTGTGCTGACCAATCTTCACCCGAATCTTCAATAGATCACTAGAGATGTGCTATGTTCCTTCCTGCTTCAAACGCTCTACTATCATCCCAGTGCCAAAGAAGCCCTCCATCAAGGAACTGAATGTCTACAGATCAGTTGCTCTAACATCTGTAGTTATGAAAATCTTTGAAAGGCTTGTGCTGTCCCACCTGAAAACCATCACGGATCCGCTGTTAGATCCCATGCAGTTTGCAAACCGAGCAAATAGATCAACAGATGATGCTGTTAACATGGCTCTGCATTACATCCTACAACACCTTGAATCTCCTAATACCCACGCAAGGGTCCTCTTTGTAGACTTCAGTTCAGCATTCAATACCATCATTCCAGACACTCTTCTAAGTAAATTAAACCAACTAGCAGTACCTGAACACACTTGTAAGTGGATCATAAGCTTCCTAACAGACAGAAAGCAGCAGGTGAAGCTAGGCAGAATCACATCCGATACCTGTACAATCAGCACAGGGCCCCCAAGACTGTGTGCTTTCTCCACTTCTCTTCTCCCTATATACCAATGACTGCATCTCAAACGATCTGTTAAAATACTGAAGTTTACTGATGACACAACAGTGATTGGTCTCATTCAAGACAACGATGAATCTGCATACAGACAGGAGGTTATGCAACTTGCCTTGTGGTGTAACAGAACAATCTGGAACTGAACACACTCAAAACCGTAGAAATTGTGGTAGACTTTAGAAGAAACCCTCCCATACTACCACCTCTTACAATACTAGACAACACTGTATCGACAGTAGAGACCTTCAGATTTCTAGGTTCTACTATATCACATGACCTAAAATAGACACCTAACATCAAAAACGTCATTTAAAAAACACAACAAAGAATGTTCTTTCAGCACCAACTCAGGAAGCTCAAACTGCCCCAGGAGCTGCTGATCCAGTTCTACAGAGGAATTATTGAGTCTGTCATGTGCACCTCTATAACTGTCTGGTTTGGTTCTGCAACCCAACAGGACAGACACAGACTTCAGAGAGTAATTAGGACTGCAGAAAAAACAATTAATACCAACCTGCCTTCAATTGAGAATCTGTATACTGCATGAGTCAAAAAGAGGGCTGTGAAAATATTTACAGACCCCTCACATCCTGGACATAAACTGTTTCAACTCCTTCCCTCAAAATGGCGCTATAGAGCATTGCACACCAGAACAACTAGACACAACAACAGTTTTTTCCCAAAAGCCATCACTCTGCTAAACAAATAATTCCCTCAATCCTGTTCAACTATTACAAAGTCTGCACTACTATAACTGTTAAATCTTGTCATCATTCCTTATCACCCATCCCCTCCCACTTGTGACTGTATGACTGTAACTTTGTCGCTTGTATACTTACGATTTATATTGACTGTTTCCTAGCATGATTGATTGCTTATTGTACCCTGTGACTATCATTAAGTGTCATACCTTACGATTCTCGACTCCTGATGAATGTATCTTTTTTTTATGTATATTGAGAGTATTACACCAAGACAAATTCCTTGATTGGACAAATTCCAATCACACTTGGCCAATAAAGTATGCTATTCTGTTCTGTTCTATTCTATTCTATTCTATTCTATTCTATTCTATTCTATTCTATTCTGCACAATCTTGTCTTCTTGTGCAGTGATTCTACTTCTGATTATTACTTCCACATTGTTAGAGGTGGCTTTTCATGCAACAATTTGTAAGTAATATTCTACTGATGCCAAATCAGTGATAAAGGATATGTGCACAAATTATCAGGCCCTTTTTTTAATACACAAGATATAAAAACATGAAAAACACTGGGACTCAAGAAAAATTTAGAAAATGACAACAAACCTCTTGTGACCATCACAAGGATGCAAAAGCTGAATCTAGAGGCACAGATCCCCAGAAAACCCCTTCAGGTTACCACTGAAATGTAATTTTTGATGTGAGAGAACAAGGACATTACAAAACTCACAGGGTGTTCTCACTGTAACTGTTCTAAGTAGTTTAACTTCAGTACGGACAAGATATTTTGAATAAATCGTGTTTAGCTGTTATTCTAATAAAGATTACTTTGTTCCTTTCAAACTCCATTATTTTGAAATGTGTCTACACTCCAGCATTCTGTTCATTAGCCAAGCAAAGACCTTGGCTGGAAATAAAGGATCTACCTCTCTTCTTTAAAAACCTAAAGTCTTCCACCTACTGAGTTATCACTGCTGGGGAAACTGGAATATGTATTGTTATGTATGTAGGTTTGAATGTCATTGGTTTAGTTTGAATTGTTCTTGTAAAATGTCAAATAGGATTGGTTTAAATAGTGGGAAAACCTACTCTGATTGGCTGGCAAATGGCTGCTGGCTATAGAAGCAGCCTAGCCCCAAGTCGGGTCCATTCGAGCTGTAGTCACTAATAAACTCTTCACTGAAGCTCTTCGTCTGACTCTTCATGCAAACTTAACACTGGCGATGAAGGTGGGATTCCTCTGAAGAAGAGATGACACGGAAGACAAGCAGAAGAGCGAGATGGCTGCTGAACACCCCCAGCCCGTTGATCGGCAGAAGACGAAGGCCAGAATCGTATGGATCGCTTCCAAATGTA
The DNA here is from genome assembly GCA_009733165.1 of Naja naja. Lineage (NCBI taxonomy): Eukaryota > Metazoa > Chordata > Lepidosauria > Squamata > Elapidae > Naja > Naja naja. Next base: position 219,554,826 of record CM019148.1, read on the forward strand.
TTTGGAAGAAGCGACCTCGCCGACATCTCCGGCGGAAGAGGAAGGCTTTTCTCACGCACTGCGTCCGGCAGTCTTCAAGATGGCGAAGGCATTGGGTGGGAGCTGCAGGACGTGAAGGTAATGGAATGGCCTGATTTAGAAAAGCTTTTAAGAGCCCATTACCCCCACAAGTATCGTGTCTCATTAAGAACCCGAGTTTTACGCCGGGATCAAGGGAAAGCAAAATGTTAACTACTTATTGGCAAGTTTAAGGGACATTGGGGGTGCTTGTGAATTTACCAACTTAGAAGAGGCCATCGTGATTGGTTTGTTCTAGGCCTTAAAGATAAGGTTACAGAGCAAATTACTAATGAAAACCTAAGATCCGTTTAAGGAGGCCATAGAGGAAGCTGTTTCAGCCAAGCACCCAAGTCCTCAGCAGCAGCCATGAAGAAAATTAACAAGGCCTCAAGCCATTCTGATGTGGAAAAGTCCACAACATAGACTCTGATTCAGACTGTAGTGAGGTGGAGGAAGGAATTTATAGACTCAGAATGGAGAAGAAAAGGAAAGACCTTGGAAGAAAGATTTTATTACAGAGGCTGTGCACCCAGACTAAAAGTTTTAGACACCAACTACCTACGTTGTGAGAAAAGAGGTCACCTAGTAAGAGTCTGCAAATCATCCAGAACTCCACCTAGTAGGAAGAAATTTCCTGAGAAAGAATTCAAGCCCAACAACTTCAGTGAGAAAATGGGGCGCAACTCAGAAGCAAATGGGAAGAATGAAACTCATCAGTCACCATTGGTCATTCTTCACCCTTGAGAAGCAGAAAAGTACATGTGAAGGTACTCATTGAAGGAAGGCCTTGCCAAATGGAAGTGGACTCAGGCTCCTATTTATCTATGGTGTCATGGGACACTATTCACAGGCTACTTCCCAACATTCAGAAGAAACATTTCCAGAAGCAAGCACTGACTCTTAAAGACTACCAAGGGAACAAGATTCCAGTAGTTGGAACAAGAGAATTCAACGTGAAATTTAAAGGCCACACCAAGCGTTTGCCCCTGACCATCGTGGACAAGGATCGCCCAAGCTTGCTGGGACTTGAGTGGTTCAATCCACTAGGCATCGAGGTGACTGGCATCAATCACGTGAGCAACTCTGAATGGGAGGAGGCCTTGAAGTCTGAGTTTCCAGAGGTCTTCAGCGAAGGATTGGGCAAGTATATGGGGACCCCTATCACTTTCAACCTAGATCCCAAGGTGCCCCAATTTGTTTAAAGCCCAGAAGGGTCCCATTTGCTTTAAAGGAAAAAATTGATGCACAATTAGACAAATTAATAGCTCAAGGGGTTTTAGAGCCCACTGACCACTCCAGATGGGAGACACCCATAGTCACACCAGTCAAGACTGATGGGTCAGTAAGAATCTGTGGAGACTATAAGGGGACACTGAACCATGCGCTGCAGCAGAGCGCATACCCAGTTCCAGTGGTGCATCATCTGTTACATTCACTTGGCAGGGTACAGTCTTTGCCAAATTGGATCTGGCCCAGGCATATCAACAACTAACAGTTGATGATGCCACTGCAGAGGCCCAAACCATTGTGACTCATAGAGTGCTTTCAAATGTAAAGGTTACAATTTGGAGTAAGCGTGGCACCAGGCATCTTTCAAAGCCTTATGGAAAGAATGCTCCAAGGACTGCCAGGGTAGTGCCTTACTTTGATGATGTGTTAATCTCTGCTGAAAATGACACTCAGTTACAAGAAAGACTCAGAAAAGTCCTTACCAGATTCAGGAAAGCGGGTTAAAAGTCAAGGAAGAAAAATGCACTTAAAACTGACAAGGTTGAGTTCCTGGGCTACATGATTGACAAGCATGGCATCCACCCTACAGATGCCAAGGTTCAAGCAATCAAAGAAGCCCCTAGACCTAAATGCAAAACAGATTTGCAAGCCTTCCTTGGACTTATTAACTTTTATCACATGTTCCTACCTCAGAAGGCAACCATTGCTGAACCATTGCACAGATTACTTGACAAAAATCTGTTTGGGTCTGGGGCAGGAAGGAACAATCAGCATTTAACAGTATATTAAAAGACTAATCATGTCTGATGCTGTACTGATACAGTTCTCTGAGAATTTGCCTGTTGTACTGACTTGTGATGCATCCCCTTTTGGAGTGGGGGGTTTTGAGCCACAGGCTTCCCAGTGGGAGAGAAGCCCTATTGCATTTTACTCGCACTTTGACCAAAGCAGAGAGGAATTACAGCCAATTGGACAAGGAGGCATTGGCAATTGTTGCAGCTGTTAAGAAATTTCATGAATATCTGTATGGGAGAACATTTACCATTGTTACAGATCACATACCTTTGTTAGGCATTGTGGCAGGAGACAAACCTATACCTACTATCCTGTCACCAAGAATGCTGAGGTGGACTGAATTTCTTGCTGCTTATTCATAGAAACTTATCCACAAGCCTGGCAAGGACATTGGACATGCTGATGCACTGAGTCGTTGCCCACTTCCTTGCCACAAGGAGGACTTTGAACCTGAAACACACACCTTTTTCCTAGAAACTGTTGCCAATGTGCTAGCACATTGTTGTGCTGCTGAAGTTGCTGAGAAGCTGCAAAGATTACTTCCAGTTACTGCTGAAATTGCCAGAGACTGCCTACTGTGTTTATAGGCTGGATTAAGAAAGGTTGGCCTCTTCAAGATCTACCTCACCTGGCTCAACCTTTTAAGTCCAGGCAAACTGAATTATCTGTATTAAGAGGATGTATTTTGCGGGGTAACAGGGTGGTTATTCCTGCAAAACTGCAAAGGGAGGTTTTGGAAATGTTACATGAGGGTCATCTGAGTATTGTAAGGATGAAGGGATTGTCCAGGAGTTATGTGTGGTGGCCAGGTATTGACAAAATGGTTGAAAACTGGGTTGCATCTTGTCCCAACTGTCAGGTGGTCAGGCCTGCCCCACCTCTCGCCCCCACACAGGAATGGGAATGTCCTAGGGCCCATGGTCCAGGATTCACATTGATTTTGCTGGCCCTACCAGAGGGCACACCTTTCTTATTATAGTAGATGCATATTCCAAATGGCTAGAGGTAATCCCCATGGCATCCACCACAACTGATGCTGTCATCAAGCAGCTCAAAAACTTTTTTAACCCACGGTTACCTGATGTTCTTGTCTCTGACAATGGCCCTCAATTTACATCCAACCTTTTGAATCCTATTTAGCACAACAGGGTATCAGACATGCCCTTACTGCCCCTGGGCACCCTTCGCTAACGGCTGGGCTGAACGCATGGTACGCTTTTACCAAGGAGAAGCTTCAGCAACTGGGTCCTGGGGACATCACTGAGAAAGTTGAAAACTTAGTGTTCAGCACATCACTCTAACCCATCTAATAACTTATCCCCAGCAGAGTTGTTGATGGGTAGAAACAGGTCTTCCTTGACATCCCACTTACGCACCCAACACACCACTAGATTCCACTTCCAAAGTTCGCACATTCAGTGTGGGTGATTCTGTGTATGCTAAGAACCTTATGGGTGAACCTTTGTGGATTCCTGCTGAGATAACTCAAATCACAGGCCCTCGTTCTTACAGGGTGCAAACAGAGGATGGACTCCTCTGGAGCAGGCACATTGATCAACTTAGATCCAGGTTCTCTCAGGAACATCGCACTTGTTCCTTTCTAGTTCCCTCACCTGATGTCAATTCTGGGGAAAGGAGGAACAGGAGGATAATCAGCAAGCAAGAAGCCACCCCATGTGTAACGAGTCATTATGACAGGAACCATCCCAAAACCTGTCACAATGCCAAAATCCATCCTTAGAAGTGGAAGATTGTACATCACTACCTGACTTGGGTGCTGACATTGGGCTGGAGATGGGTTGGGAGGAGAGACCAGATTCTAACAATCAAACAGGGTCTTTTCACAGGAAGTCCCAGTGGGGAAATGTCAGCAGACACATTTCCTCTCTCACTGGGTGAGAATGTTAAAACTTCTGAACCCACGAAGGTCTCAACGCACGCATAAGAGCCCCACCTATTTAAAAGAATACATTAGATAGGTTGGGGTTTGGTATGGACTGAACCTAGTGGGAGGGGTGTTATGTATGTAGGTTTGAATGTCATTGGTTTAGTTTGAATTGTTCTTGTAAAATGTCAAATAGGATTGGTTTAAAAGTGCTGGAAAACCCTGCACTCTGATTGGCTGGCAACCACGGCTGCTGGCTATAAACAGCCGTAGCCCAGCCAAGTCGGGTCCATTCGAGCTGTAGTCACTTAATAAACTCTTCATTGAAGCTCTTTGCGTCTGACTCTTCATGCAAACTTAACATGTATAACCAGTAGTGTATTAACCACTAAGCAGACTAAGCATGTGCTTAGGGCAAGCAGGGGACACCACAAACACTTTTAAATAGCCTAAAAGCTTGGCTTCATTTGTACGGTATGTTCAAAGGAGGGGGGCACCAAGATTTGTCAGTGCTTAGGGCACCAGTGAGCCTTAATCCGCCACTGTGTATAACAGGGGTGTCAAACTCACGATGACACATTGTTGTCATGACGTGTCAACTTCCCGCCCTATCTTTTCTTTTATGTACACTGAGAGCATTTGCCAAGACAAATCCTTGGTGTCCAATCACACTTGGCCAATAAAGAATTCTATTCACTAAACCGGGGGTGGGGGTGGCCAACGCATTACACATCCGGCCTGTGGGCCATGAGTTTGACAGTCCTGGTGTATAACATTATAGTTTCTCTGAGGCAGCACATTTATATTTGTGAGAAGACTCTTTCAAACAAAAATTAACCTTTGGTATCAATCCATGGCTATTAGCAGTCTTGTTTGGATTTTCAGAGTAAGAAAGGAACACGGTTGGGATTTCCTTGGGCATAATTTCTTTTTAGAAGTTTCAAATTCAGTGAATACAATACACAACAGAGACTGTGTCTAATGCCTATTGTGCATTACACACACTAGATGTCACTGCATGCCCTAGAATACGCACTGTCTTTCATCGCCTTTCTTTCACTCAAATGAAATTCTGTGCAGGAGGTAGAAGCAGCTCAACCTTAAATTTGCATTATTATCTCAGGGGATTTGTCTAAGCTTTTAAATGTTTCCCTGTTCTTTAGCACCCTTTCTCTTTGCTGGTTGTCTTTTTTTTTTATTGGGGTGGGGATGTGTGAAGAAAGATCTTCCCTCCTTCCCTGCAGTTCTTGCTCCTAAACCTGCAGGGATTATCCTGAATTTTTGAAAAACGCCATGAGAAATTTGTGATGGAGAAGAGCTATGCAATTGCCAGAAGCAAAAAATTAAGCTTCACTGTCTCTTCATGTTACAGGAACCCCGGTGATTGAGGTGGCCAACAAGTTCATTTAAAAAATGAAAATGAAAAATGAACCGTCACAGGAATTATATATATATTTTAAAAAATGGTTTTAAACCACTTTCATTTCTTCCTTTCCTAATCATGCCATTAGAAGCTCAGTGATGTTTGACTAAAATACCCCACCTATCCCTACAGTTGGGGGCAGGGCAGGGGAGAGAATCTAATATGTTTGAATACAGAGCAATGTGGAGATAATATGAATGAATGCGTGCAGGTGCCTGCCTTGAATCTTTTGTGCATAATAGGGGCAGAAGAGAACTCTGACAGCCTTTCAAGATTCTATAGTTATTCTCTACAATGTTTTTTTTTTCAAATTTGGCAACCTTAAGATATGTGAAGTTCAATTTCCCAGAATTCCCCAGCCAGCATGCTGCTGAGTTAAAGTTTGCCCATCTTAAAGGTCTCATTCTGTCAAATTCAAAGCTGCTCCAATTTCATCCTGATATATTGCATTAACAGAGAGAAACTGCCAAAGAAGAAAAGTTAATGCATTAGTTTATTTAGCTAATGAAATAGATTCTAGGTTTTCTAATATGCACAACTGCTTTGAACAGTAGCTAAGAAGACCATGGCAAACCTCTTCAGTATTGATGCCAAGAATACTATATTTCCCTGTTCATGAAATCACCAGAAATTGAGCTTAACTTAATATATAGCTATGTTCAGTGGTGGGATTCAATTTTTTACTACGGTTCTGTGGGCATGGCTTGGTGGGTGTGGTGTTGCTTGGTGGGCATGGCAGTGAAGGATACTATAAAATTCCCATTCCCTCCCACTCCTGGGGAAGGTTACTGCAAAATCCCATTCCTCCCCACCCCACTAACCTGCTTTCCAGCTCCTCCTCCAGGCAACAAAGAAGACCCAGCCAATCAGCTGGGACTCAGGAGGCAGAGAGTAGGTGGGAGGGCCAGTCAGAGGTATTTGCGGTTCTCTGAACTACTCAAAATTTTACGGTTCTCCAGAACCAGTCAGAACCTGCTGAATACCACCTCTGGCTATGTTATGATGTTATGTCAGTATTCTTTGATAAAACTTTTGCTGACAGCACCATATTGCCTAATACAGGTAGCCCTGTATTACAATCTGTATGGGGTATTTTCTCCTTGCTTTCCACTTGCACCAACTCTCTAAATTGGCTCAAAAAAGCACATCCTGTAATCTGCTACTTTATGACCTGGCTTTTAACAGTCATAGACTATTCTCTGGATCAGGGGTCGCCAACCTTTTGGACCTCAGGGACCACCAAACTCATTATTTTAAATCCCGCAGCCCAGAGACCCTGGGAAAACCCCCAAAAAAGTCCGCAGGAAAATTCCCCACCCCGTTTTCCTACCGATCGATCATTCTTTATTTGGGATCACAGGATACCATCTCCAGCTCCATTCTCAGGAAGAGAGAGAGAGAGAGACTTTTGGCTTCATGCAAGGAAAGCAGCAGAAGCAGCAGAAGTCTTCTTTCTCCCCAAACTCTGCCAGAAATGAGTCTTTGTGAGACCTGTCATGCCGGCACAGCCTCTTGGAGCAGGATGCCTTGCAGGATCGCAAAGACTCATTTCTGGTGGAGTTTGGGGCTGCTTCCCTGAGTGCAGACAAAAGTAGAAGAAGAAAGAAGTGGAAAGAAGCAGCCGGTGGCCAGGCAAGCCGTGTTGGTATGAAGTGGGCAGTTCCCCCACTGCCCTCTCCCCCCCCCTCACTACCCGTGTTGTTCACAATGCAAGCGGTGCAAGCCTTGTGTTCCCGGGCCATGGGAGGCAGCCTTGTGTTCCAGTACAGCCTGGATTAATTGCTTTGGCCATTGGTTACCACTGCTCTGGATGATTGTTTTTTTTCCAATTTGTACCTGTCTCTTAAAATACAAGAACCTTCAATTTTATATATCTTAAGCCAATGCTTGTCTTTGGTCACACACCAGTACAGGTAGCTCGACTTACGATAGTTCACTTTGTGACCGTTCAAAGTTACAACAGCACTAAAAAAGGTGATGTATGACTGTTTTCACACTTACCACTATTGCAGCATTCCCATGGTCACATGATCCAATTTCAGCCACTTGCCAGCTGGCTCATATTTATGATGGTTGCAGTGCCCTGGAGGTCGTATGATCAGCTTTTGTGACCTTCTGACCAGCAAAATCTACTTAACAACCCTGTTATTAACTTAACAATTGTGGTGATTCACTTAATAAATGTGACCAGAAAAGTCGTACAATGGGGCAAAACTCACTTAACAAATGTCTCCAGCAACAGAAATGTTGGGCTCAATTGTGGTCATAAGTCGAGCACTACCTGTACGCTTTAAAAAAAAAACTTTCTGGATTTTCCATTTTTTAAAAATAAATTCATCATTACAATCCCACCCCAGTTTATTTGGGCATACTTTCTCATAAGGCATCTAGCTTAGGGATCTTCAAATCTGGAAATGTCAACTCCCAGAATTCCTCAGCTAGCTGATAAAAAAATTGAATGGCCATTCATATTTCATTGTACGAATATGTGACCTTTTGTGTGTGTGTGTGTGTGTGTGAAATGCATATATCTTAATAGAGGTAACTCACCGTGTTTGCTAATTAGAAGAAATTAAAAGAATAACCACTGTGCAATGCTTTCATTTTCTCAGCAGATGGCAGAAGCTGGCTTTGGGGGCGTCTCCTCAGCTAAGCAGGAGTTGCATAGGATCTTCTGGGTATAAAAGGTTGTGGGCTAAAGAGGGGAATAAAAATATAAAAACAAACGAAACGGCAATGGCAAATTAATTCCTTAGCATTGCTAAGGAAATGGTCTGATGACATCCATATCCGTCACCAGTATTCAAGCTTTGCCTAAGCTGAGGAACCAGTTATTTATTAGAATAGGATAGGATAGGATAGGATAGGATAGGATAGGGAATGGGAATGGGATAGGGATAGGGATAGGGATAGGATAGGACAGATAGGACAGGACAGGACAGGACAGACAGGACAGCATAGAATAGGAATGGAATAGAATAGAACAGGATTTATTTATTTATTTATTTATTTAAACTTATATGCTGCCTAACTCCCAAAGGACTCCCAAAGATAGATAAAATAGGATAGGATAAGGATAGGATAGGATAGGATAGGATAGGATAGGATGAAGGAGAAAGAATAGAATAGAATAGGAATAGAATAGGAATAGGAATAGGAATAGGAATAGAATAGGAATAGGAATAGGAATAGAATAGGAAGAGAATTGGATGATAGGGGTAGGGACAGGACAGGACAGGACAGAATAGAACAGAATAGAACAGAATAGCTTTATTTGGCCAAGTGCAATTTGGCCACAAGGAATATTCTTTTCAGCTTAATGTTATTTTTTTTAAAGGTTATTTATTACAGCTTCCTTGGGGAATCATGTTCAGAGAAAACTTTGCATGCTATTATGTGAAATACATCTTCACATAGAGTTGCCATGAGGTGAGATGCAGCAAATAAATTTAATAAATAAATAAATAATAAATCTTACATTTCATCAATCTTACTGGATGAAAAATGGTTCCAAAACATATCTGCTCCTGCCAATATAGCTTTACCTATCTAATTGAATATCCTTCTTCCCTTAATGTAATAGCTAACTTGGATTTTTACACTTTATTTTCCTTATTTTTATCATCTCATCGGTTGCTTGGTATGTGTCTTTTTTTCTGTAGAAGCATGTGCTTTTGATTCCTTAGGCCAAATTTTGATTTATTGACATGTAAACATGTACTTCTGTTAGACTGTTTTTGCTGCACCCAAATTTGAAAAATCGACAGACAATGGACATATTTTCCCCAAAATGTTGCATCTGAGAGAGAGAGAGATTTTACAAATCAAGGGGAAGCTGTTTCTTAATAGAACACACAGAGAGAGGAGGAGGAGAGGGAGAGAGAGAGAGAGAGAGAGACTTTATAAAAGGGATAGTGTTAGTCCAATCTATCTTACTATTGGTCAGAAGAGAAACAGTAATTCTGAATTATAGAACTTTATGCAACTTGGAGCACTTAGACAAATCAGAAAGCTTACATGACCTCATTTCGAATAACCGTTGTATTATTCTTAAAGCTGCCCTATCAACTTTTGGGGAGCCCTCTGTCTTACTGTTGATAAAACTGAAATCACGGTCGTTGGGTGTAAAATATTTTCCTTTTGCTTCCCTTTAAAAGAAAAAAATCCGAGATAACGAACAACTCAAAAGAAACTCAGTCTCTGATCCTCTTGGCTTGACAGTCTCAGTCCCCTCCTCTCTCTCTCTCCCACTCCTCCTGCCCCGCCCGGTGCCCCCGATGGCGAGGCGGAGCGAAGCGGCGCGTGTGTGGCTGCCGGTTTTTCCAGGCCACGCTGCCGGGGAGGCGGGGAGGAGTTCGGGACTCTTTGTACCCGCCCGTCTCCTGTTGTATCAGAAGAGCCGCTCGGAGGCGCGGGGCTGGCGGCTTCTTCTCCTTCTGGCTGCCTGTCGGCGCTGCGCTCACACGCTCCCCTTTCCCTTTTTCCTGGACGGCTCAGCCCCTCGAAGCAGGGGAGAGGGGGACAGTTTCTGGACTCGGGCCGGACCCCTTCTCGGCAGCAGCCGCTCTCTTCTGGCGGTCAAACGGGATCCTCGACCGGAGCCCCAGACAGATCCAAGGAAAAGGAGCGCGCCCGTCTGCCCGGCATTCTCAGCCGTCGGCCCGTCGCGCGCCACAGGTTGCTGTCCTCCCTGGTGAGGCCACCGCCGCAGCTGCCGCATGAGGTTCGCTGGGCGTGGGGCACATCTCCGGGGAAGCCGCGCCGCTCTCTCGCTCCGTCGCCGGTGCCCGCAGCCCCGTCTCCCTGCCGCCGGGGCCATGAACTCCACGCTGGGGAACCAGACGCAGGTGCTTGGGCTGCTGCTGGCCAACGGCACTGACTCTCTGGAGCGAGCGCTCCAGTCCTTCACGCCGAAGTCCGTGGTGACCGACGACGGCTTCGTGGTGACCGCGCCGGACGAGAGGAGCCTGTACATCATGCGGGTGGTGCAGATCGCCGTCATGTGCGTCCTGTCGCTCACCGTCGTCTTCGGCATTTTCTTCCTCGGCTGCAACCTGCTCATCAAGTCCGAAGGCATGATCAACTTCCTCGTGAAGGAACGGAGGCCGTCCAAGGAGGTGGAGGCGGTGGCCGTGGGCCCCTACTGACCCCGGCGCCGCCCACCCAGCCCGCTTGGCTTCGCGGGACGCGGGAGGGACCTTGCTGCCCGTTGCTGCTGCCGCTGCCGCCGCTGCCTTTCCCGGAAGGCGATGCCGGCCGGAAGCAATTCCTGGCGGGCGAGGGACAAGCGACCCTTCCTCCCTCCCCGACGGGACCGTGCATGATAGTGGCAGGACTCTATCCGAAGCCAACTGCCGGGACTTTGACTGGGCGCGGGAGAGAGGGCTGTACAGTATTTCCCTCGATCTCCGGACAGGTGGGGAAGAGCTCCGACCTCGACCTGCAGTGGTGCAACAGTGGTGGTTCCGCGGTGGCAACCGCGGGGAGGGATGTCAAGTGGAAAAGGGCAGAGACGGGGAAGCTCTTGGATGTCGTTTGGTGTTCTGTATATAACACTGTAAATGCCACCAGCTAAACATTTCCAGCTTTGATGCTCTGTTTTAAGGGTGGGTGGGGAGAGGAATTAATTGGTCTTAATTGTAAAAAAACCAAAACTTTTGCTCTCTTTTTAAGATACTTTCCTTCCAGATTTGAATGTGTATGTGGGGGAGGATGGACTGGTCCAATGTGAGGGCTTGACTTTGGTGCTTTTGGTGCGTGGTGTCTCTTGGATTCACTTTGGGCTTGGTTTGTCTATAACAGAAACGCCTGTGCTGATGTGCAAATGACAGCTTCAAGTCATCTAGTTCTGCTGTAAAGTCTCCTTTTCAAAACTGTAGCCTCCTCTTTGTTTTTGTTCCTACCACTTCTTGCGCAGATTGTCCACAGCTAAAAGAAAGAAAGGGGGAAAAAAAACACCAGTGTGTTGGACCACTGGACTTAGAGCTTTAGAAATTGCATCAATTTATGCAAACAAAGGGCAGAGGTGAAAAAGTGTGGGTCCCCTCACCCCAATTTAATCTTTTAAGAAAAATTGACGGAGTCTTTTCACTCCAGGTCTCCTGCCACAGTTTTCCATTGAAATCCAGGGAAGCTGCGATCAGTATTCGAAAGAGGGAAAGAGAGATGGAATTGCATACTGTGCAACAGATCATCCCAAGAATGAGGGATGGGAAGAAAAGTATTAAAAGCAGTAAAGACATTGAGAGAACAGATGGTCCCTGAGATACAGTGGAACCTGTGTTTTGCTTTACTACTACAACAACGAAAGTTAAGATTTAGATTTTGCCTCTTCTTCATGTTCTTTATGAGGTATGGATTCAGAGGGAAAGATGTGTGGAATGATAAAAGTTTCAGTCGTGGAGGCGATCCATTTGGGAAAATTATGGAATTATTCCTAATGGAAGATAAAGAACAGCAATTCAGCGAATGCAAGTATTTAGACAACAAACCAATGAGAACAAAACATTAACTGAATACAGATTTTGTTTCCTTGGCTGAACCAGCCATTTGAACCAAGCCAAAAAGCTGGGTTTTTTTCTCTCTCCTAAGCTTTTGCCTTCTTTCCCTTTTGTGGAATAAGAAACAGAAGCATAGGAAGGCACTGAATATCCTTTTTTTATAAATTCAAATTTATAAATAGGGTAACTTCATGAAAGAGAATATGGCGCCCCAAGTTAGAAATTAACAAAACTCCAACCCCTTTTGCTTTCTTGTCATTGGAGAGAATCTCTCGTGGCTTCATTTTCTAATCCTTTTTTTTTTTAATTAAAAATTCATGATTCATTCCTGTGGCATAGCATCCAATTATTCTATAATTGTATTTTAATGAGAGTAGATAAAATTGATACATTTTTAAGAGTAGGAAAAAAGCATAACTGTCTTCCCTTTCCATCTGCTCATTTTGTAAAGGTTAGAACATAGGCTGGGTACTGGCCTCAGGGAAAGAGGTGTTAAAACACAACCTATGCCACAATAAAGTTGTTTAGATCATTTAGCTATGATCTAAAGCAGCCTTCCCACTGTGGTGCCCTCCAGGTGACCTGACTACAATCCTCCTCATCCCCTGCCAGACAAAGCTGAGGAGGGGCTGAGCGAAACGGAAAAAGGTGAGAAGCTGTTCAAAGTGCTTGTAGATACATAAGTGTGGAAGGCAGTCTCAGGTATATCTTTGTGTAGGGAAGAGGAAACCATAGAAATATAACAGCAAAGGAAGCAGAAGAATAAGAGCAAAAAATAAGGGACCCTAGATGTGTAGGATAAATGGGAACGAATAGTGGCATAGAAAGGGCAAATTACTTTGAAGTCCTATCGATGACAGTTGTCTCCCCCATTCCATTCGAACTCATACCCTGGGTCTTGTGTTGGAGGCAGCCAGTGGGGAAAAGGAAAGCAAATTTAAATTGGACAGGGGCCTGTTAGGAGCCACAATTCTGACATTACAAAACTCGAAACTGTATTCTTTGCCTCCACTGTTTATGAAAGAATAATCTTGTCAGCCCAGGTTAAGTGCAACATGCCCTTTATTCATTTCTGGTGGATTGTTTATGGAAATAATAATAACAATTTTTAAAAACCTCTCAACCCCAGCAAACATGGAATGATTGAAAGTAGAAAATACTTGAAAGAGTCCACCAAGGAGCTGACTGAGAAAGTAGGGAAGTAATTGAGTAAGAAAGCTCTGGATACATTCCTAATTTCAGATGGGAAAGGATCGGCCAGTGATGGAAATTGCACTGCATTGCTACTGGCGTCTTCTATTTTACCCCCACACATTCATGGGCTGGGGAGCATGTCACTTTTGTCAAACTGTCTCTTTGCCTCTTTCATATGTGTGTAATGTCACAGCACTTTCATGCTCACAATACAATATCATTTTCATTAACAAATTAAGTGAAGCAAAGCATTAAGTGAAATGAAAATAGTCTTTTTTAAAAGATAAAGTAATTCAAAGGCGAAAACCTAGAAGAACAGAGCATAGCTGCTTGGAAGAGATGCACAAATAAGTATTTGTGTTGTCTAGTGCCAAATTGTTGTACTTGGGGGGTTACAAGGGTTGAACCTGGCACAGATTAAGGGGACATTTTGCAGGCGACCTAAGTCTAGCAATTTAAAATTAATCAATTAACCAAAGAAACAATGGTTCCCTTTTTTTTCTTCAACCAGAAAAACAAGGATACCTGGTTGAGATTTTGTAATAATTTCATGCTGCCAGCTCCAGTTACCGTTGTGGTAACCACATAAATTAAACAATATGCGGAATTCTCTGGAGAAGGGAGCAGCAAGGGATAAAAGTTCAATCAGAGTAATTACTATGTGCTGTATCCTATCTAATACCTCCAGTGAACTGGGTGCTTTCTTGGTTTGAAAGATAACAGAAGATTTCTAATTTAAACTGTGCACTTCAGTATTTATGAAAGTATTGAAACTTCCATAAATATTTTAGTCATCTTTTCATGTACTATTATATCCTCACTGCAGAAGTGACCACATGGCTAAGATGAGATTTAAATGAATGGCAAGGCTCCCAGGAGTATAAATCAACTCTGGATTCCAATCAGTGAAAGCTTTGATTTGTTGTTATTCAAGATCCGTAGTCTGTGACAAAACATGAAATCCTATCTTCCTGTATTTTATGGCAGGGTCATAGCATTTTCGACTGATTATATTTTCCAAACGCTTTCAAACAAAAGGTTTCAAAACAGCTCACTTCAGAAATCTGAATTATAATCTTATTTCTTATTCAGGACATTTAAAATGAACATATCCCTCCATTATGGAAGCAGATGCACTAATTTCTTTCTTGAGCCTCTTCAAATTGTAAACAAGTCAAAACAATTTTTATTATTGTGTTTCAAAGACTAGCATGTCAAAATAAAACGAAATCCATACAACCAAAAGATGAAATGAATAAAATAGAAAAAGGGTTGAAGTCCAAATTTAGAGGTGTTCATATTTGTGCCTGGAGAGTTGTGTATCTACACAAAATTTGGCTCCTATGTTCCTGGTAACCAAGCTGTAGTCCAAAGGCAAACATCTATCCATTGTAAATAAAGCAGTACATGGTGAACGGTTTCTGGATTGTATCCAGAGCTGCAAGGCCAGGTGTGTCCTATTCTTGGGTCTTGGTGAATCTACCCTGTGGGGAAGCTGATAGTACCTGGTACCTAGCTCTTAAAAGCTCTTCCTTAACCTAAGGATGGTTAACCTGTATGAACAGCTTGCTGGTCACCATGAAGCCTTTGCTGTCAGAGTTCTGTTGCTGCAAGACAGGGTCCTAATTTCAGACTCACATTCCATCTCATTCAACCTTTAAAGGACTGTCCTTTTCACCCAATCAGAACCAGATGATATGCCAAATCTACGATTAAGACCAGAACATTTTAGTTTCTGATTCATTGCTAACATTCATATTGAGAGTTCGTCATCCTTCAGAATTATTGGAACCAGGTCTTTAGGGAAGAATGTTGGCATTCTTGGTTCATGGCCATCAGATGTTGGTGTGGTTCCTTAGCTATACTTGCTGTCAATGCCTAATCATCTGCACAGAGTAATTTGTTGATATTATTCCCATTCTTGGGTTTGGCTTCTTTGCTTATGCTGTCGATGTAGGTGAGAGTACACACCCCTGTTTTACTCTAGATATTATTGTGAAGGGTTCTGATATTCCTTGGTTTGTTCTGACTACACTTCTGCAAACACTATATGAAGTTTTGCATACTCTAATAATACCCATGGTCACATGATCAAAATTTGGAAGCTTGGCAAACTGGCTCGTATGTATGACAGTTGCAGTGTCCCAGGATCACATGCTCACCTTTTGTTGATCTGCTGACCTTCTGACAAGCAGAGTCAATGGAGAAGTCATATTCCCTTAAAAAAGTGAACAGCTGCTGTGATTTACTTAATGACTGTGGCAAGAAAGGTTGTAAAATGGGGCAAACCTCACTTGATAACTGTCTTGCTTAGCAACAGAAATTTTGGGCTCAACTGTAGTCATAGGTCAAGGACTACCTGCATTCCTAAGCATGGAAAACCACTCCCAAATATTTAAAAATAAATCACTGTTCTATTTTGTTTCTATTTATTACCCAATTGCTTTGGCTTTTTTGAAGTTACCAGGACTACACATTTTTTTGAACTTATAGTCAGTATCCTTACTGTATTTTGCTGAATTGAATTATGGCTTTCAGCTATTGGTAAGGATATTCACCCTCTGTCATGTAAAACTGGCCAGATCTCCCTGTTTATGTTTCATTATTCCCTGAAAAAAATGTTTTGCTGGGTGGGGACAGGCGGACTTAGATGATTTCTCTGCATAAAACCCAATTTTGACTCTATCTCTATAGTCTTCCATTAAAAAAAAATTCAATTCTGTGGAGAAGATGAATTGCTTTTATCTACAAGAGAACGAAATAGGTCTTTCTTCCATTCCTGATATTTTATTTATTTTATTTTATTTATTTATTTGATTTGTTAATCGCTTACAAGATAATAGGTGTAAGTATAAACATGAGTAAGAATACAGGAAATAGGTACGAATAAATGGGGACAATAGGACAGGGATGGTAGGCATGATTGTGCACTTATGCACGCCCCTTACAGACCTCTTAGGAATGGGGTGAGGTCAATAGTGGATAGTTTGAGGTTAAAGGAGTATTACAGATAGAAAATGTGAGGCCCTGTAAATGTTGGATTTCAGTGTCCACTAACTACATAATCCAGGTATCTGGAATTGCTGGCACCTTTGTTAACCCTCTGCAGAGGAATCAGCAGTAAGGAACAGGAGAAAAATAAATTTGTCATTTGAAGCCACAGTCTTGGAAAGAATCTTGCTAATCTGGCTTCTGCAAGAGGAATGCAAAAAGGATACCTTACACAGGACCACCATTCACTGAGATACATTATGCAAAGTGACAAGAGCTGGTAAATATGAATCATCTCCAGCTAAACTTTCCCTTTCAGCTTTTCCTTGAATTATGAGTTTC
>CM019148.1:219572245-219661458 GCA_009733165.1 Naja naja
ATTGCACCTTTTCACAATACTCTAATTTTCTGAGATTGTGGATTTGGGGTTTTCATGAGCTGTGTTTCATAATCATCACAATTATGGAAAATCACGGCTTGAACTATCTTGTTTTGCATGTAATGAGTTTATTCTCATATATTAGTTTCACCTTTAAGTTGCATTACTGAAATAAATGAACTTTTGCAATATTCTAATTTTTCGAGTTTCACCTGTAAGTATGTGAAGTGTGAGTTGTTTTTCAGAGCCAGGATTTATTATAGTAAGAGTATGTAATTATAAACTGAACTATTACTAGGAACTCCAGCAAAATGAAAATAGATTTATTGTGAGGTCTTTTGTGCTCTCTGAGCTTGGTTATTTTCTTGCATTCGTTTCATTACCCAATTAGGTAACATCATTAGTATTAGCAGGGAATGGGATTTGCTTTCTGTTTATATACTAGCGATTTGCCCTGTCAGTACTGGTGGGAGAATTAGGCTGTGTTAGATATGTACTCAATCAAGTGCAGTGGTAACTTTGGGGCTGGCTGTGTCTTTTGCTGGAGATTTTCTACTAGTCTAAGATCAGCATTTGGAAAACAAAACCATAAGCAATCTTATAAAGTGTAGGCTACCTGAAGTCAAATGCAAGCTGTGCACACTGAGTGCCCAATCTTTCATAGTTGTTTGAAAGACCAAAGAGAGCAGATGCCTGATCCAAATCAAGTGTAGTCCACGGGGCTGACAAGGATGCAGAAGCATTCATCCAACTTGAAAATAGAGCCGATGACCTTTCTAACAGTAAGAAAATATGCAGGCTAAGCAGAGTCATTTTTAATACTAATAGCAATGGATGGAATTAGAAAAGTTCATGGAGAATCAGCCTGTTAACCATGATACAGTAGCTATAGATTATCTCCAAAATTGCTTCTGAGACTTGGCTGCTTGAGAAGATAAGGGTGGAGGGACAATGATGTGGCTCATGTGCTGTTTGTGGGATTTGAAGAAGCATCTAGTTGGGCATAGAGTAAGGTTTCCTCTCTGACCCCATAGATAATTTATTCTAGTTATATGAAATGGGGGGGGGAGGAAATGGATGGATTGGTTGGTTAATTGATTGATCGGATTGATTATGTGCCATCAAGTTGTTTTCAAGTCCTAGTGAAGAGGACAAAACAGTAAACTATTACATTAAAAATTTAAAATTAATATAGAATAACAAAGAAAAAGAAAGAAGAGAAGACAGAAGTGCAGAAAGAAAAGAAAATAAATAAAAAGAAATAGACGCCTCCAGTTTCCTTGCAGCAAATTAAACAAGATTACAAAATTATCTCTTACTCTCTGGTTACAAAAAGAAAAGCTCACATTTTTCTCTTATCCATTCTTTCCTAATAATCAAAATCACAACTGCATTTCTTTTCCTGTTACATGCAAAAAGTCTATAAAGGGTTTTCAGTCAGCCATAAATGTTGATACTGTTTTTTTCCTCAAATCAAGAAACTCAATTTTGCTATTTCTACAAATTCCATCTTCACCAGCTGAACTTCCAAGGTGGGTAATGTCAAACGTTTCCATTTTTGAGCATATAGTAATCTCGCTGAAGTTGTCACATATAAAAACAAAGTTCCATAGTTTTTTCCTAGCTGTCTATTAATCCTAAAAGAACAGCCTCTGTTTAGTACATAAGCATTTTAAATCTTCAGAATTAGTACATTTATTTGCATCCAAAGTTTTTCGGCTTTTTTACACATCCACTATACATGATAAAATGTCTCTTTTATGTGTACTTAACATTCCCTGCAGATATTTTGGATTTTAACTCCCATCAGGCCCTACCAGCATGCCCATGGATAGGAACTGTAGGAGTTAACAACTCTAAACTATCCACTAGGTTGATTCTTTTGAGTAAAACAAACAGTAGAATTGGCATCGAGCTAAAGTTAGCAAGAATGAAAACTTACAAGAATTCTTTCCTATTCTGGTTTAACATCCAGTACTGATCAGTAATGTATTAAGATTTTCTAATGCAAAATAAATGTAATTCTCCATCCTTTTAACTCTCATGGTGTTGGACATTGGTTCAATCTGAGCACATCAGTGATTTTGGGGGCCTGTTGTAGCCTCAGCCACCTCAGAACTGATCTTATACTGAAGTCAGAAAGAATGAGAAGTGAAAAATAGCCGATGAGATGGTTTCATATTCAAGGATTTCTGGATGGCGAGAACTGTCCAAGTATCTTCTCTCTCATCTTAACAGAAGCTGAGCTGCTCCCTTAAATACATGGAGACATGGTTTCTCAATACATTGGTCAGCCACAGGATCCTAGATCTTGCCTTCTTTTGTTTTGTTTATATATTTTTTATTATTTACAACTATAAGCATAGAACACAGTGCAACCATTTTGACATTACATTTGCCGTACATGCAAAAATATAACTAGACCAATAACATTCACATTATTGATACAATATTTGCTTTTTAATTCTATTCATCCTGGTTATTTTTGTTCTGACCTTTGCTTCTTTTTTGAAACCACTGATAAGACTTCCATCATTTCATAATAATCTGATTCACCCTTATTTTTCAATTCTGAGGTTAAATTACAGCCACCTATCTCCACAACCCACATCTCAAACACACCAACAACAGCCAAGCCTCCTACAACCGGCCCCAATCCATTGGGTTCACAATCTCTGGTGATCACAGAAAAAGAAGTGCAAGATCTATTACACAGACAAAAGCCAGGAAAAGCACCAGGGCCAGACAAGATAACTCCTTCTTGCTTAAAATCTGTGCTGACCAATTGGCCCCATCTTCACCGAATCTTCAATAGATCACTAGAGATGTGCTATGTTCCTTCCTGCTTGCTCTACTATCATCCCAGTGCCAAAGAAGCCCTCCATCAAGGAACTGAATGTCTACAGATCAGTTGCTCTAACATCTGTAGTTATGAAAATCTTTGAAAGGCTTGTGCTGTCCCACCTGAAAACCATCACGGATCGCTATTAGATCCCATGCAGTTTGCAAACCGAGCAAATAGATCAACAGATGATGCTGTTAACATGGCTCTGCATTACATCCTACAACACCTTGAATCTCCTAATACCTACGCAAGGGTCCTCTTTGTAGACTTCAGTTCAGCATTCAATACCATCATTCCAGACACTCTTCTAAGTAAATTAAACCAACTAGCAGTACCTGAACACACTTGTAAGTGGATCATAAGCTTCCTAACAGACAGAAGCAGCAGGTGAAGCTAGGCAGAATCACATCGATACCTGTACAATCAGCACAGGGCCCCCAAACTGTGTGCTTTCTCCACTTCTCTTCTCCCTATATACCAATGACTGCATCTCAAACGATCCATCTGTTAAAATACTGAAGTTTACTGATGACACAACAGTGATTGGTCTCATTCAAGACAACGATGAATCTGCATACAGACAGGAGGTTATGCAACTTGCCTTGTGGTGTAACCAGAACAATCTGGAACTGAACACACTCAAAACCGTAGAAATGTGGTAGACTTTAGAAGAAACCCTCCCACTACCACCTCTTACAATACTAGACAACACTGTATCAACAGTAGAGACCTTCAATTTCTAGGTTCTACTATATCACATGACCTAAAATGGACACCTAACATCAAAACGTCATCAAAAAACACAACAAAGAATGTTCTTTCAGCACCAACTCAGGAAGCTCAAACTGCCCAAGGAGCTGCTGATCCAGTTCTACAGAGGAATTATTGAGTCTGTCATCTGCACCTCTATAACTGTCTGGTTTGGTTCTGCAACCCAACAGGACAGACACAGACTTCAGAGAGTAATTAGGACTGAAGAAAAAACAATTACCATCAACCTGCCTTCAATTGAGAATCTGTATTCTGCATGAGTCAAAAAGGGCTGTGAAAATATTTACAGACCCCTCACATCCTGGACATAAACTGTTTCAACTCCTTCCCTCAAAATGGCTATAGAGCATTGCACACCAGAACAACTAGACACAACAGTTTTTCCCAAAAGCCATCACTCTGCTAAACAAATAATTCCCTCAATCCTGTTCAACTATTACAAAGTCTGCACTACTATAACTGTTAAATCTTGTCATCATTCCTTATCACCCATCCCCTCCCACTTGTGACTGTATGACTGTAACTTTGTCGCTTGTATACTTAGGATTTATATTGACTGTTTCCTAGCATGATTGATTGCTTATTGTACCCTATGACTATCATTAAGTGTCATACCTTATGATTCTCGACTCCTGATGAATGTATCTTTTCTTTTATGTATATTGAGAGTATTACACCAAGACAAATTCCTTGTGTGTCCAATCACATTTGGCCAATAAAGTATTCTATTCTGTTCTGTTCTGTTCTGTTCTGTTCTATTCTATTCTATTCTATTCTATTCTATTCTATTCTATTCTATTCTGCACAATCTTGTCTTCTTGTGCAGTGATTCTACTTCTGATTATTACTTCCACATTGTTTGAGGTGGCTTTTCATGCAACAATTTGTAAGTAATATTCTACTGATGCCAAATCAGTGATAAAGGATATGTGCACAAATTATCAGGCCCCTTTTTTAATACACAAGATATAAAAACATGAAAAACACTGGGACTCAAGAAAAATTTAGAAAATGACAACAAACCTCTTGTGACCATCACAAGGATGCAAAAGCTGAATCTAGAGGCACAGATCCCCAGAAAAACCCCTCCGGGTTACCACTGAAATGTAATTTTTGATGTGAGAGAACAAGGACATTATAAAACTCACAGGGTGTTCTCACTGTAACTGTTTTAAGTAATTTAACTTCAGTACGGACAAGATATTTTGAATAAATCGTGTTTAGCTGTTATTCTAATAAAGATTACTTTGTTCCTTTCAAACTCCATTATTTTGAAATGTGTCTACACTCCAGCATTCTGTTCATTAGCCAAGCAAAGACCTTGGCTGGAAATAAAGGATCTACCTCTCTTCTTTAAAAAACTCTAAAGTCTTCCACCTACTGAGTTATCACTGCTGGGGAAACTGGAATATGTATAACCAATAGTGTATTTTTTTTAATTACATTTATATGCCGCCCTTCTCCGGAGACTCAGGGCGGCTTACAATTTTTGGGATGCAACCCAGTGTGCTCAGCAATAGCCTTCATTCCATTGTATATGCCTGCTTATTACTAAACGGCATTTTTACAAGGTTAGCTAATTGCCCCCAACAATCTTGGGTCCTCAATTTACCTACCCCGAGAGGGTGGAAGGCTGAGTCAACCTTGAGCCTGGTGGGATTCGAGCCTACAGCAGTTGTAGGCAGCTGGAACTTAAGTGCAGGCAATTAACAGCCTGAGCCACCAGTGGTATTAACCACTAAGCAGACTAAGCATGTGCTTAGGGCACCAGGCCCAGAGGGGACACCACAAAACTTTTAAACAGCCTAAGCTTGGCTTCATTTGTACGGTATGTTCAAAGGAGGGGGGCACCAAGATTTGTCAGTGCTTAGGGCACCAGTGAGCCTTAATCCACCACTGTGTATAACAGGGGTGTCAAACTCGCGATGACACATTGTTGTCACATGACGTATCGCAACTTCCCCGCCCCTATCTTTTCTTTTATGTACACTGAGAGCATTTGCACCAAGACAAATCCCTTGTGTGTCCAATCACACTTGGCCAATAAAGAATTCTATTCACTAAACTGGGGGTGGGGGTGGCCAATGCATTACACATCCGGCCTGCGGGCCACGAGTTTGACACTCCTGGTGTATAACATTATAGTTTCTATGAGGCAGCACATTTATATTTGTGAGAAGACTCTTTCAAACAAAAATTAACTTTTGGTATCAATCCATGGCTATTAGGAGTCTTGTTTGGATTTTCAGAGTAAGACAGGAACACGGTTGGGATTTCCTTGGGCATAATTTCTTTTTAGAAGCTTCAAATTCAGCGAATACAATACACAACAGAGACCGTGTCTGATGCCTATTGTGCATTACACACACTAGATGTCACTGCATGCCCTAGAATACGCACTGTCTTTCATCGCCTTTCTTTCACTCAAATGAAATTCTGTGCAGGAGGTAGAAGCAGCTCAGCCTTAAATTTGCATTATTATCTCAGGGGATTTGTCTAAGCTTTTAAATGTTTCCCTGTTCTTTAGCACCCTTTCTCTTTGCTGGTTGTCTTTTTTTTTATTGGGGAGGGGATGTGTGAAGAATGATCTTCCCTCCTTCCCTGCAGTTCTTGCTCCTAAACCTGCAGGGATTATCCTGAATTTTTGAAAAACGCCATGAGAAATTTGTGATGGAAAAGAGCTATGCAATTGCCAGAAGCAAAAAATTAAGCTTCACTGTCTCTTCATGTTACAGGAACCCCGGTGATTGAGGTGGCCAACAAGTTCATTTAAAAAATGAAAATGAAAAATGAACCGTCACAGGAATTATATATATATATATTTTAAAATGGTTTTAAACCACTTTCATTTCTTCCTTTCCTAATCATGCCATTAGAAGCTCAGTGATGTTTGACTAAAATACCCCACCTATCCCTACAGTTGGGGGCAGGGCAGGGGAGAGAATCTAATATGTTTGAATACAGAGCAATGTGGAGATAGTATGAATGAATGCGTGCAGGTGCCCTTAAGGGAAGAAGAAGGAAGCATCTCAAAATAACCTGCCTTGAATCTTTTGTGCATAATAGGGGCAGAAGAGAACTCTGACAGCCTTTCAAGATTCTATAGTTATTCTCTACAATGTTTTTTTTTCAAATTTGGCAACCTTAAGATATGTGAAGTTCAATTTCCCAGAATTCCCCAGCCAGCATGCTGCTGAGTTAAAGTTTGCCCATCTTAAAGGTCTCATTCTGTCAAATTCAAAGCTGCTCCAATTTCATCCTGATATATTGCATTAACAGAGAGAAACTGCCAAAGAAGAAAAGTTAACGCATTAGTTTATTTAGCTAATGAAATAGATTCTAGGTTTTCTAATATGCACAACCGCTTTGAACAGTAGCTAAGAAGACCATGGCAAACCTCTTCAGTATTGATGCCATGAATACTATATTTCCCTGTTCATGAAATCACCAGAAATCGAGCTTAACTTAATATAAAGCTATGTTCAGTGGTGGGATTCAATTTTTTTTACTACCGGTTCTGTGGGCATGGCTTGGTGGGTGTGGTGTTGCTTGGTGGGCATGGCAGTGGAAGGATACTATAAAATTCCCATTCCCTCCCCACCCCACTAACCTGCTTTCCAGCTCCGTTCTCCTGTGCAGACCCAGCCAATCAGCTGGGACTCAGGAGGCAGAGAGTAGGTGGGGGAGGGGCCAGTCAGAGGTGGTATTTGCCGGTTCTCTGAACTACTCAAAATTTCCGTTACCGGTTCTCCAGAACCAGTCAGAACCTGCTGAATACCACCTCTGGCTATGTTATGATGTTATGTCAGTATTCTTTGATAAAACTTTTGCTGACAGCACCATATTGTCTAATACAGGTAGCCCTGTATTACAATCTGTATGGGGT
Organism: Naja naja; assembly: GCA_009733165.1. Classification (NCBI taxonomy): domain Eukaryota; kingdom Metazoa; phylum Chordata; class Lepidosauria; order Squamata; family Elapidae; genus Naja; species Naja naja. Next base: position 219,579,748 of record CM019148.1, read on the forward strand.
ATTTTCTCCTTGCTTTCCACTTGCACCAACTCTCAAAATTGGCTCAAAAAAGCACATCCTGTAATCTGCTACTTTATGACCTGGCTTTTAACAGTCATAGACTATTCTCTGGATCAGGGGTCGCCAACCTTTTGGACCTCAGGGACCACCAAACTCATTATTTTAAATCCCGCAGCCCAGAGACCCTGGGAAAACCCCCAAAAAAGTCCGCAGGAAAATTCCCCACCCCGTTTTCCTACCGATCGATCATTCTTTATTTGGGATCACAGGATACCATCTCCAGCTCCATTCTCAGGAAGAGAGAGAGAGAGAGAGAGACTTTTGGCTTCATGCAAGGAAAGCAGCAGAAGCAGCAGAAGTCTTTCTTTCTCTCCCCCAAACTCTGCCAGAAATGAGTCTTTGTGAGACCTGTCATGCTGGCACAGCCTCTTGGAGCAGGATGCCTTGCAGGATCGCAAAGACTCATTTCTGGTGGAGTTTGGGGGCTGCTTCCCTTGAGTGCAGACAAAAGTAGAAGAAGAAAGAAGTGGAAAGAAGCAGCCCGGTGGCCAGGCAAGCCGTGTTGGGCGAGTGGGGCAAGTTCCCCCCCACTGCCCTCTCCCCCCTCCCCTCACTACTCCGTGTTGTTCACAATGCAAGCGGTGCAAGCCTTGTGTTCCCACGGGCCATGTGGGAGGCGCAGCCTTGTGTTCCAGTACAGCCTGGATTAATTGCTTTGGCCCACTGGTTGGCGACCACTGCTCTGGATGATTGTTTTTTTTCCAATTTGTACCTGTCTCTTAAAATACAAGAACCTTCAATTTTTATATATCTTAAGCCAATGCTTGTCTTTGGTCACACACCAGTACAGGTAGCTCTCGACTTACGATAGTTCACTTTGTGACCGTTCAAAGTTACAACAGCACTAAAAAAAAATGATGTATGACTGTTTTTCACACTTACCACTATTGCAGCATTCCCATGGTCACATGATCCAATTTCAGCCACTTGCCAGCTGGCTCATATTTATGATGGTTGCAGTGCCCTGGGGGGTCGTATGATCAGCTTTTGTGACCTTCTGACCAGCAAAATCTACTTAACAACCCTGTTATTAACTTAACAATTGTGGTGATTCACTTAATAAATGTGACCAGAAAAGTCGTACAATGGGGCAAAACTCACTTAACAAATGTCTCGCTTAGCAACAGAAATGTTGGGCTCAATTGTGGTCATAAGTCGAGCACTACCTGTATGCTTTTAAAAAAAAACTTTCTGGATTTTCCATTTTTTAAAAATAAATTCATCATTACAATCCCACCCCAGTTTATTTGGGCATACTTTCTCATAAGGCATCTAGCTTAGGGGATCTTCAAATCTGGAAACGTCAACTCCCAGAATTCCTCAGCTAGCTGATAAAAAAATTGAACGGCCATTCATATTTCATTGTACGAATATGTGACCTTTTGTGTGTGTGTGTGTGTTTGGGGGGAAATGCATATATCTTAATAGAGGTAACTCACCGTGTTTGCTAATTAGAAGAAATTAAAAGAATAACCACTGTGCAATGCTTTCGTTTTCTCAGCAGATGGCAGAAGCTGGCTTTTTTGGGGGGCGTCTCCTCAGCTAAGCAGGAGTTGCATAGGGATCTTCTGGGTATAAAAAGGTTGTGGGCTAAAGAGGGGAATAAAAATATAAAAACAAACGAACAGGTGACGGCAATGGCAAATTAATTCCTTAGCATTGCTAAGGAAATGGTCTGATGGCATCCATATTCCGTCACCAGTATTCAAGCTTTGCCTAAGCTGAGGAACCAGTTATTTATTAGAAAAGGATAGGATAGGATAGGATTGGGAATGGGATAGGGATAGGGATAGGGATAGGGATAGGATAGGATAGGACAGGACAGGACAGGACAGGACAGACAGGACAGCATAGAATAGGAATGGAATAGAATAGAACAGGATTTATTTATTTATTTATTTATTTAAACTTATATGCTGCCCAACTCCCAAAGGACTCCCAAAGGATAGGATAAGATAGGATAGGATAGGAAAGGAAAGGAAAGGATAGGATAGGATAGGAAAAGAATAGAATAGGAATAGCAATAGGAATAGGAATAGGAATAGAATAGGAAGAGAATTGGATGGGATAGGGGTAGGGACAGGGACAGGACAGGACAGAATAGAACAGAATAGAACAGAATTGCTTTATTTGGCCAAGTGCAATTTGGCCACAAGGAATATTCTTTTCAGCTTAATGTTATTTTTTTAAAGGTTATTTATTACAGCTTCCTTGGGGAATCATGTTCAGAGAAAACTTTGCATGCTATTATGTGAAATACATCTTCACATAGAGTTGCCATGAGGTGAGATGCGCAGCAAATAAATTTAATAAATAAATAAATAATAAATCTTACATTTCATCAATCTTACTGGATGAAAAATGGTTCCAAAACATATCTGCTCCTGCCAATATAGCTTTACCTATCTAATTGAATATCCTTCTTCCCTTAATGTAATAGCTAACTTGGATTTTTACACTTTATTTTCCTTATTTTTATCATCTCATCGGTTGCTTGGTATGTGTCTTTTTTTCTGTAGAAGCATGTGCTTTTGATTCCTTAGGCCAAATTTTGATTTATTGACATGTAAACATGTACTTCTGTTAGACTGTTTTTTGCTGCACCCAAATTTGAAAAATCGACAGACAATGGACATATTTTCCGCCAAAATGTTGCATCTGAGAGAGAGAGAGATTTTACAAATCAAGGGGAAGCTGTTTCTTAATAGAACACACAGAGAGAGAGGGAGGCAGGGAGAGAGAGAGAGAGAGAGAGAGAGAGACACTTTATAAAAGGGATAGTGTTAGTCCAATCTATCTTACTATTGGTCAGAAGAGAAATAGTAATTCTGAATTATAGAACTTTATGCAACTTGGAGCACTTAGACAAAACAGAAAGCTTACGTGACCTCATTTCGAATAACCGTTGTATTATTCTTAAAGCTGCCCTATCAACTTTTGGGGGAGCCCTCTGTCTTACTGTTGATAAAACTGAAATCACGGTCGTTGGGTGTATCAAAATATTTTCCTTTTGCTTCCCTTTAAAAGAAAAAAATCCGAGATAACGAACAACTCAAAAGAAACTCAGTCTCTGATCCTGGAGGCTTGACAGTCTCAGTCCCCCTCCCTCTCTCTCTCTCTCCCACTCCTCCTGCCCCGCCCGGTGCCCCCGATGGCGAGGCGGAGCGAAGCGGCGCGTGTGTGTGGCTGCCGGTTCTTTTCCAGGCCACGCTGCCGGGGAGGCGGGGAGGGAGTTCGGGACTCTTTGTACCCGCCCGTCTCCTGTTGTATCAGAAGAGCCGCTCGGAGGCGCGGGGCTGGCGGCTTCTTCTCCTTCTGGCTGCCTGTCGGCGCTGCGCTCACACGCTCCCCTTTCCCTTTTTCCTGGACGGCTCAGCCCCTCGAAGCAGGGGAGAGAGGGGGGACAGCTTCTGGACTCGGGCCGGACTCCCTTCTCGGCAGCAGCCGCTCTCTTCTGGCGGTCAAACGGGATCCTCGACCGGAGCCCCAGACAGATCCGGGGAAAAGGAGCGCGCCCGTCTGCCCGGCATTCTCAGCCGTCGGCCCGTCGCGCGCCACAGGTTGCTGTCCTCCCTGGTGAGGCCACCGCCGCAGCTGCCGCATGAGGTTCGCTGGGCGTGGGGCACATCTCCGGGGAAGCCGCGCCGCTCTCGCTCCGTCGCCGGTGCCCGCAGCCCCGTCTCCCTGCCGCCGGGGCCATGAACTCCACGCTGGGGAACCAGACGCAGGTGCTTGGGCTGCTGCTGGCCAACGGCACTGACTCTCTGGAGCGAGCGCTCCAGTCCTTCACGCCGAAGTCCGTGGTGACCGACGACGGCTTCGTGGTGACCGCGCCGGACGAGAGGAGCCTGTACATCATGCGGGTGGTGCAGATCGCCGTCATGTGCGTCCTGTCGCTCACCGTCGTCTTCGGCATTTTCTTCCTCGGCTGCAACCTGCTCATCAAGTCCGAAGGCATGATCAACTTCCTCGTGAAGGAACGGAGGCCGTCCAAGGAGGTGGAGGCGGTGGCCGTGGGCCCCTACTGACCCCGGCGCCGCCCACCCAGCCCGCTTGGCTTCGCGGGACGCGGGAGGGACCTTTGGCTGCCCGTTGCTGCTGCCGCTGCCGCCGCTGCCTTTCCCGGAAGGCGATGCCGGCCGTGGAAGCAATTCCTGGCGGGCGAGGGACAAGCGACCCTTCCCTCCCCTCCCCCGACGGGACCGTGCATGATAGTGGCAGGACTCTATCCGAAGCCAACTGCCGGGACTTTGGACTGGGCGCGGGAGAGAGGGCTGTACAGTATTTCCCTCGATCTCCGGACAGGTGGGGAAGAGCTCCGACCTCGACCTGCAGTGGTGCAACAGTGGTGGTTCCGCGGTGGCAACCGCGGGGGAGGGGATGTCAAGTGGAAAAGGGGCAGAGACGGGGAAGCTCTTGGATGTCGTTTGGTGTTCTGTATATAACACTGTAAATGCCACCAGCTAAACATTTCCAGCTTTGATGCTCTGTTTTAAGGGTGGGTGGGGAGAGGAATTAATTGGTCTTAATTGTAAAAAAAAACCAAAACTTTTGCTCTCTTTTAAGATACTTTCCTTCCAGATTTGAATGTGTATGTGGGGGGGGGGAGGATGGACTGGTCCAATGTGAGGGCTTGACTTTGGTGCTTTTGGTGCGTGGTGTCTCTTGGATTCACTTTGGGCTTGGTTTGTCTATAACAGAAACGCCTGTGCTGATGTGCAAATGACAGCTTCAAGTCATCTAGTTCTGCTGTAAAGTCTCCTTTTCAAAACTGTAGCCTCCTCTTTGTTTTTGTTCCTACCACTTCTTGCGCAGATTGTCCACAGCTAAAAGAAAGAAAGGGGAAAAAAAAACACCAGTGTGTTGGACCACTGGACTTAGAGCTTTAGAAATTGCATCAATTTATGCAAACAAAGGGCAGAGGTGAAAAAGTGTGGGTCCCCTCACCCCAATTTAATTTCTTTTAAGAAAAATTGACGGAGTCTTTTCACCCAGGTCTCCTGCCACAGTTTTCCATTGAAATCCAGGGAAGCTGCGATCAGTATTAGAAAGAGGGAAAGAGGGATGGAATTGCATACTGTGCAACAGATCATCCCAAGAATGAGGGATGGGAAGAAAAGTATTAAAAGCAGTAAAGACATTGAGAGAACAGATGGTCCCTGAGATACAGTGGAACCTGTGTTTTGCTTTACTACTACAACAACGAAAGTTAAGATTTAGATTTTGCCTCTTCTTCATGTTCTTTATGAGGTATGGATTCAGGAGGGAAAGATGTGTGGAATGATAAAAAGTTTCAGTCGTGGAGGCGATCCATTTGGGAAAATTATGGAATTATTCCTAATGGAAGATAAAGAACAGCAATTCAGCGAATGCAAGTATTTAGACAGCAAACCAATGAGAACAAAACATTAACTGAATACAGATTTTGTTTCCTTGGCTGAACCAGCCATTTGAACCAAGCCAAAAAGCTGGTTTTTTTTTTCTCCTAAGCTTCTGTCTTCTTTCCCTTTTGTGGAATAAGAAACAGAAGCATAGGAAGGCACTGAATATCCTCTTTTTTATAAATTCAAATTTATAAATAGGGTAACTTCATGAAAGAGAATATGGCGCCCCAAGTTAGAAATTAACAAAACTCCAACCCCTTTTGCTTTCTTCTTGTTGGAGAGAATCTCTCGTGGCTTCATTTTCTAATCCTTTCCTTATTTTTTTTTTAATTAAAAATTCATGATTCATTCCTGTGGCATAGCATCCAATTATTCTATAATTGTATTTTAATGAGAGTAGATAAAATTGATACATTTTTTAAGAGTAGGGAAAAAAAAAGCATAACTGTCTTCCCTTTCCATCTGCTCATTTTGTAAAGGTTAGAACATAGGCTGGGTACTGGCCTCAGGGAAAGAGGTGTTAAAACACAACCTATGCCACAATAAAGTTGTTTAGATCATTTAGCTATGATCTAAAGCAGCCTTCCCCACTGTGGTGCCCTCCAGGTGACCTGACTACAATCCTCCTCATCCCCTGCCAGACAAAGCTGAGGAGGGGCTGAGCGAAACGGAAAAAGGTGAGAAGCTGTTCAAAGTGCTTGTAGATACATAAGTGTGGAAGGCAGTCTCAGGTATATCTTTGTGTAGGGAAGAGGAAACCATAGAAATATAACAGCAAAGGAAGCAGAAGAATAACAGCAAAAAACAAGGGACCCTAGATGTGTAGGATAAATGGGAACAAATAGTGGCATAGAAAGGGCAAATTACATTGAAGTCCTATCGATGACAGTTGTCTCCCCCATTCCATTCGAACTCATACCCTGGGTCTTGTGTTGGAGGCAGCCAGTGGGGAAAAGGAAAGCAAATTTAAATTGGACAGGGGCCTGTTAGGAGCCACAATTCTGACATTACAAAACTCTAAACTGTATTCTTTGCCTCCACTGTTTATGAAAGAATAATCTTGCTCGCCCAGGTTAAGTGCAACATGCCCTTTATTCATTTCTGGTGGATTGTTTATGGAAATAATAATAACAATTTTTTTAAAAAAACCTCTCAACCCCAGCAAACATGGAATGATTGAAAGTAGAAAATACTTGAAAGAGTCCACCAAGGAGCTGACTGAGAAAGTAGGGAAGTAATTGAGTAAGAAAGCTCTGGATACATTCCTAATTTCAGATGGGAAAGGATCGGCCAGTGATGGAAATTGCACTGCATTGCTACGCTGGCGTCTTCTATTTTACCCCCACACATATGTCACTTTTGTCAAACTGTCTCTTTGCCTCTTTCATATGTGTGTAATGTCACAGCACTTTCATGCTCACAATACAATATCATTTTCATTAACAAATTAAGTGAAGCAAAGCATTAAGTGAAATGAAAATAGTCTTTTTAAAAAGATAAAGTAATTCAAAGGCGAAAACCTAGAAGAACAGAGCATAGCTGCTTGGAAGAGATGCACAAATAAGTATTTGTGTTGTCTAGTGCCAAATTGTTGTACTTGGGGGGTTACAAGGGTTGAACCTGGCACAGATTAAGGGGACATTTTGCAGGGGACCTAAGTCTAGCAATTTAAAATTAATCAATTAACCAAAGAAACAATGGTTCCCTTTTTTTTCTTCAACCAGAAAAACAAGGATACCTGGTTGAGATTTTGTAATAATTTCATGCTGCCAGCTCCAGTTACCGTTGTGGTAACCACATAAATTAAACAATATGCGGAATTCTCTGGAGAAGGGAGCAGCAAGGGATAAAAGTTCAATCAGAGTAATTACTATGTGCTGTATCCTATCTAATACCTCCAGTGAACTGGGTGCTTTCTTGGTTTGAAAGATAACAGAAGATTTCTAATTTAAACTGTGCACTTCAGTATTTATGAAAGTATTGAAACTTCCCATAAATATTTTAGTCATCTTTTCATGTACTATTATATCCTCACTGCAGAAGTGACCACATGGCTAAGATGAGATTTAAATGAATGGCAAGGCTCCCAGGAGTATAAATCAACTCTGGATTCCAATCAGTGAAAGCTTTGATTTGTTGTTATTCAAGATCCGTAGTCTGTGACAAAACATGAAATCCTATCTTCCTGTATTTTATGGCAGGGTCATAGCATTTTCGACTGATTATATTTTCCAAACGCTTTCAAACAAAAGGTTTCAAAACAGCTCACTTCAGAAATCTGAATTATAATCTTATTTCTTATTCAGGACATTTAAAATGAACATATCCCTCCATTATGGAAGCAGATGCACTAATTTCTTTCTTGAGCCTCTTCAAATTGTAAACAAGTCAAAACAATTTTTATTATTGTGTTTCAAAGACTAGCATGTCAAAATAAAACGAAATCCATACAACCAAAAGATGAAATGAATAAAATAGAAAAAGGGTTGAAGTCCAAATTTAGAGGTGTTCATATTTGTGCCTGGAAAGTTGTGTATCTACACAAAATTTGGCTCCTATGTTCCTGGTAACCAAGCTGTAGTCCAAAGACAAACATCTATCCATTGTAAATAAAGCAGTACATGGTGAATGGTTTCTGGATTGTATCCAGAGCTGCAAGGCCAGGTGTGTCCTATTCTTGGGTCTTGGTGAATCTACCCTGTGGGGAAGCTGATAGTACCTGGTACCTAGCTCTTAAAAGCTCTTCCTTAACCTAAGGATGGTTAACCTGTATGAACAGCTTGCTGGTCACCATGAAGGCTTTGCTGTCAAGAGTTCTGTTGCTGCAAGACAGGGTCCTAATTTCAGCCTCACATTCCATCTCATTCAACCTTTAAAGGACTGTCCTTTTCACCCAATCAGAACCAGATGATATACGCAAATCTACGATTAAGACCAGAACATTTTAGTTTCTGATTCATTGCTAACATTCATATTGAGAGTCATCCTTCAGAATTATTGGAACCAGGTCTTTAGGGAAGAATGTTGGCATTCTTGGTTCATGGCCATCAGATGTTGGTGTAGTTCCTTAGCTATACTTGCTGTCAATGCCTAATCATCTGCACAGAGTAATTTGTTGATATTATTCCCATTCTTGGGTTTGGCTTCTTTGCTTATGCTGTCGATGTAGGTGAGAGTACACACCCCTGTTTTACTCTAGATATTATTGTGAAGGGTTCTGATATTCCTTGGTTTGTTCTGACTACACTTCTGCAAACGCTATATAAAGTTTTGCATACTCTAATAATATCCATGGTCACATGATCAAAATTTGGAAGCTTGGCAAACTGGCTTGTATGTATGACGGTTGCAGTGTCCCAGGATCACATGCTCACCTTTTGTTGATCTGCTGACCTTCTGACAAGCAGAGTCAATGGAGAAGTCATATTCCCTTAAAAAAGTGAACAGCTGCTGTGATTTACTTAATGACTGTGGCAAGAAAGGTTGTAAAATGGGGCAAACCTCACTTGATAACTGTCTTGCTTAGCAACAGAAATTTTGGGCTCAACTGTAGTCATAGGTCATTCCTAAGCATGGAAAACCACTCCCAAATATTTAAAAATAAATCACTGTTCTATTTTGTTTCTATTTATTACCCAATTGCTTTGGCTTTTTTGAAGTTACCAGGACTACACATTTTTTTGAACTTATAGTCAGTATCCTTACTGTATTTTGCTGAATTGAATTATGGCTTTCAGCTATTGATAAGGATATTCACCCTCTGTCATGTAAAACTGGCCAGATCTCCCTGTTTATGTTTCATTATTCCCTGAAAAAATATTTTGCTGGGTGGGGACAGGTGGACTTAGATGATTTCTCTGCATAAAACCCAATTTTGACTCTATCTCTATAGTCTTCCATTAAAAAAAAAAAAAATTCAATTCTGTGGAGAAGATGAATTGCTTTTATCTACAAGAGAACGAAATAGGTCTTTCTTCCATTCCTGATATTTTATTTATTTTATTTTATTTATTTATTTGATTTGTTAATCGCTTACAAGATAATAGGTGTAAGTATAAACATGAGTAAGAATACAGGAAATAGGTACGAATAAATGGGGACAATAGGACAGGGATGGTAGGCATGATTGTGCACTTATGCACGCCCCTTACAGACCTCTTAGGAATGGGGTGAGGTCAATAGTGGATAGTTTGAGGTTAAAGGAGTATTACAGATAGAAAATGTGAGGCCCTGTAAATGTTGGATTTCAGTGTCCACTAACTACATAATCCAGGTATCTGGAATTGCTGGCACCTTTGTTAACCCTCTGCAGAGGAATCAGCAGTAAGGAACAGGAGAAAAATAGAATTTGTCATTTGAAGCCACAGTCTTGGAAAGAATCTTGCTAATCTGGCTTCTGCAAGAGGAATGCAAAAAAGGATACCTTACACAGGACCACCATTCACTGAGATACATTATGCAAAGTGACAAGAGCTGGTAAATATGAATCAATTCTCCAGCTAAACTTTCCCTTTCAGCTTTTCCTTGAATTATGAATTTCCGCTTTCAGGACTAAACCAAACCATTTATTGCAAGTTACATAATTACAGTACTTCAGGTTCAGGAATTCACATAGGGTCCAGACACCATTGTCTTTGCTTTTTAACTCTCCTCTATTTATCTCCATTTATATCTGATGAGGAGAAAGAGAACAGTCTTGTATTCATTTCGCTGGGTACAACCAATAATGATTTATCTGTAGCGATGTAATGTGGACGGATCCATTACTAAACATTCCAATTTTGTCTTCCTTCCATTCCATGTCCTGTTTAAAAACTTCCCCTCCTAGTGAATATAGTGATGTGGAGTCTTAAAACCATTTTCCCCACGCAGGCTTTCATTGATCTAAACACACATACACATCTCCTATTAATGACTCCTTCTCTGAGCTTGCCAAATTCAGTTCTTAAATCACTCTTCACTGAGGTAGATTTCCAGGCCACACAGAAACTAGATATCCCTGAAAGAGTCAGCGCCTTGCCCTACCTATTATCTGCTGCTGTTTGCTGTGCATCTAATGAGAGGCATAGGCCGGGGGTGGGGGCTAAGGGAGGGCATGTGATTAAACATGCACCTCAATGTTGGGATGCAAACTCTTCTTCTAGTGTGCTTAATGTGGCAATACAAGAACAAAACAAAAAGCCAGAGCTTTCCCCGTGATTACACGTGTTTCATAATTTCAGCATCGATCCTGGTTAGGAATGGATACCAATGCACAAAATGCCTTTGGGGGTGGAAGAACATTCATCTTGTGAATGGTTATTTGTAATCTGCAGTGGTACAGTCCTGGCACAGGTTTGCTATCCCAATTATCCTAAAGTCCTAGTCCAGGTGTGGGAAAAATGAATGATGGATGAACTTGTAAAGCAACTTCGCCAATTCCCTTTCTTTGAAGAGGAAGAAGAGAGAGAGAACTGATCTGCTGTAGATTTCTGTGTGATTTATGGGAGTTGTTTAAGAACAGCAATAGCAGAATCCCTCACCTTAAATGCTAGATTTGACTGTTGGAAAAGTGGTTGGTTCTCTTCTCATTTGGTATTTGGAACAAATTCTGGGACACAACCTTTTTCTTTTTATTTATTTATTTATTTATTTTTATTTATTCACATTTATATGCCGCCCTTCTCCAGAGACTCAGGGCTGCTTACAATCTTTGGAGCACAACCCAATGTGCTCAGCAATAGCCTTCATTCTATTGTATATATGCCTGCTTATTACTAGGGCTTTTGCCCCTCCCCAAGCATTTTCTTATGCTTATGCGATTTCCACGGGTTACAAGTGACGTAAAAATAAAATAGATTTAGCTTTGTGCCTGCTTGTTTGCTCCATTTTATAGGCATCCCAGTTTTACTTGATTATATTTAATATCCAGAAAACAAGGCACTCTGCAGTTTAACCAGTGAAAATTAATGGAAGATGGAGCTGAGATGCGCCCTTGAATATCAATATCTCTCCTGTGAAAATATGATTAGAGAAAATACGCTTTTCTAGCTGGGAGGAAAGCAAAAACTTAAGGCAGGCATTTTGGTGCAGAAAAACAGCTACTTCTAGTGTCCTTTGAACACAGTGGACCTCCCAATTCCTGTTGCTGAGAAAGGTGCTGTGAAATTTTAAGTTACCCACCGTAAATATCTTACACGAAATTCCCAAAAAGTGCTGCCCAAACCTTTGCGCAGTAACAACTTCAGGAAACCATCCTTCACTCTGGAAAGCTTACTTCTTTTGTACTACCTTTAGTCATAAGCTGTTTTGAAGCCACAGCTCCAGAGAAGGGCTTGAGTGAATAAGCTTGATTGGCAAAGAGAACATGTTGTATTTGTGCAGTATCTGGGATTTGGGCTCATTAAACTGTCTTAGTGAGATATAACAAGCTGCTAAACTGGAATGTTATTATCTGCTAACCTGCAACGTTCTCCAGTGCTGGAGGAACTACAAACATTGTCAGTGAAAAAAAACAAAACAGGGAAGATGATTCAAATGTCAGTTCCATACTTCATAGCTGTAAGCCTAGATGAATGCTCACATATTTTCTATGTAAGGCCAGGTGTTCCAGCACAATTTTGGATGTACACATGTCACATTGTCTCCAGGATGTTAAGGCTAACTAAATAGTTGTGTTCAATTGAGTCACCAAAGCCAAAAGAATGGATGTCCCAAAGTTGCTTTTCTCAAAAGGCAACTGGACTTTGTTTTTGCTTGAAGACATTTCACTTCTCATCCAAGAAGCTTCTTCAGTTCATTCTGCAGAACTGAAGAAGCTTCATGGATGAAGTGAAACGTCTTCAAGTAAAAACAAAGAAAGTCCAGTTGTCTTTTCAAAAAGCACCTTTGGGACAACCATGACCTGGATGGCTGAGAATCTCCATAGATAAACGCATGGGTGATAGCCCTAGAGATCCAAGGGCAAAATACGACATTTAAAAGAGTGTCCTGGTCATTCCCACAAAATTAGGGTTACCAGATATCTGAACAGACAATCTAAACAGACAAAGAAGGAAATGGACAATTGAAAAGGAGGACAAACAGGGAAAAGGGAGCAGATAACCAACTGTCTAACTTTCTTGTCATCTGCAACAAAAACATGGTGAAAAACAGTCCAAAAAATGTAATTAGGTCTTTATGTCTATGAAATTATTTTTTCCAGAATGGGGAAGACGGGTTTTTGAATCACAATATTTTTCCAACCAATCTTTATTTTCAAAAACATATGCTGTAATGTAGAATCGATGACAAAATGCTTTTCAAATTTCCCCATAGAAACGGTGAGGTGCCATGAGCACCACAGCTCTGCTAGATTTATACAGTAGATGATAGATTTGAAGGGGCTGGATTGAAGCCAATTGCTGGAAATAAATTAAACAATGTAAATCTAGGCTGCCGAGTTGTTGATGGATGAGGAAAAGAAAAAAGCAGACAGTGTACAATATACAGGAAAGTTTGAATGACTACTGTTGTGAAAATGGTCATGCTCCAACAGCCAGACAATACAGTATTTGATTTTAAGGCTATGGCTGCTGGACGTAGGAGCTGAGGACATGTTCTCCTCTCTCCAGATGCCTGGCAAACCAAATAGCTGTGGCAGAAATCAGGACGATCAAAATATCTTGAAGCCCTCTCTCCTCTTCATGTTGGGCTGTTGTTGTTTCCTTTCACCCCTCCTACATCCCTTTGGTTGCCTCTCCTCCTTCTCTTCCCATCTTATAATCTTCCTACATCTCATAGCCACACGAATATTCCCCAATAGTCTCTTGTGTCTCATCTTCTAAGATTCCATGACAATCACAGAATCTTGTGGAATCTCACAAACAACACACCATCTTGCAAAATGTTTCAGTAGGGCACACACTTTCCCCAGCTGTCATGTGCGCTGCAATTTTTCATAAGGTGGCTACTCATAATTATAAAAGAAATGCCTGTTGGGGGTAAAAGGGGCCACAAGAAAAAGACCTCTGGGGTTGTCATGGTACCTATTCTATTGGTGATGTGTTGCAGTGAAAATGTTACTGCAGTGTATCAAGGGAAGAGATGGTTTTTACTTTGTCATCTGGTTGGATTGTTAATAAATATTGATAGTCAATAAGTTGACAAAATATATTAGCTGAAAGATCTAGAGAGTAGGTCACAACCTTTGCTAACTTCACAATTACAAAGGTCACTGGGAGTTGAGCAGTATATAAATGTAATAAATTAGGATTGGTTGCACAGTCAGCCAGAAGTTTTGCAATAGCAATAGCACCAGTGGTGTTATTCAGCAGGTTCTGATCAGTTCTGGAGAACCGGTAGCGGAAATTTTGTGTAGTTTGGAGAACTGGCAAACACCACCTCTGACTGGAGATTTTACAGTATTCTTCCTCTGCCACGCCCACCAAGCCACACCCACAGAACCAGTAGTAAAATAATTTGAATCCTACCACTGAATAGCACTTAAACTTATATACCATTTCATAGTTATTTACTGCACTTTCTAAGTGGTTTAAAGAGCCAGCATATTGCCCACAACAATCTGGGTCCTCATTTTACCAACCTCAGAAGGATGGAAGGCTGAATCGACCTTCAGAATCAACAATCAGAATCGAACTGCTAGGAGTTGGCAGAATTAGCCTGCAACACTGCAGTCTAACTACTGCGCTCCTCCAATCTTAGACTGGATTTGTCAAAATTATATTATTTTTACCTATAGAACATAAAGATTTTCTGGGTCAGCACCATGATCCCATGGGGAAATGAAGTGACAAGATGGTTATGTTGCGGAGTTGCTTGAAACAATTGCATGATATATTTTACCCATCAAGTAAGCGATATGTAAGCAAAGGGACTCTCTCCCAACTTGTAGAAATTGAGAGATATGGTGAGAAAGGGATTAATTTAAAAAGATGTTCTACTCACCGAGATAACCTATTAAGAGTGGGGCCGGAAGCATGTCAGCAGATCACTTTGAATGGATGGACACTCTCTAGAGTTGAAGAGCTGGCCTTGCTATTTTGCACAGTGAAGTAGCAGCCTGAGGCAGCAAATTCTGGTAATCATTAGTCCTTGCTGCCCTCACAATTGGCAGAAGTGTCTCCATTTCATAATTCAAGTGCCATTTGAGTAGGGAGGGAAGAAGTTTGTCTTTCAACTCAGGAAAAATATATTTTTTGGGTCTGATGCTGTAGAACTGAGGTTGTCATTGTAGGAGGTGTGCATAAGTGCACCAGCATGCCTACCATCCCTGTCCTTTTGTTTATTTTTATTTTTCTTATATGTATCCATTTCATGTATACATAACTATGTTTATACTTATACTTATTATCTTGTAAGTGATTGACAAATCAAATAAACAAATAAATAAAATAATTGTAAAGGGACAGATGCATAGCAGGTTGGCTATGGCAGATGCTGGCAGAGACATAGTTTACTTTACTTTACTTTATTGTCATTGCACCTCGTACAATGAAATCAAACACCATCTTCAGTGCACATCATGACCATGAAAATAAACACAAACACACATCCTTCATACTCCACACATTGAACTGAAAACCCCTGACACTGCACCAACATTGCACTATGCAGTAGAATTCAACAGAGCTACTGCCCTGGGATAGAAGCTGTTTTTCAGCCTATTTGTCCTTGTTTTTATTATTCTGTACCATCTGCCAGATGGTAATAGTTAAAAAAAGGGTTCCCAGGATGAGATGGATCTTTGAGAATGTTTTGAACTTTCTTAAGGCAGCAGGAGCTATAAAGCTCTTCCAAAGAGGGGAGAAGGCAACCAATGATCTTCTTCTAAGTCCTATTCAAAGTTTAATGCCTGGTACGTAATGCAGAGGGTCTTACCTACGCTCTGTTATAGTGAAGTAGGGGGTGGGTGTACCAGAGTATGGAAGATCATCTCAAAACTTTTAGTCAATAATTAGGATAAAGCTAGAAAATGGGAGCCCATGAGTTCTTCTAGCCCTGCATTGGACACAAAGCCAGCTGGGTGACTCTGGGCGAGGCACATTCTCTCAGCCCTAGCAAGGAAGCAAGCATTGGCAAACTACGTGAAAAACCTTGCCCAGAAAACTGCAGGGACTTGTCCAGGTACTCTCTGAGAATTGGACACGATTAAATAGAAAAATGCAAAAAAAAATGATACCACCCTATCTCCATCTTTTCATAAACCATTCTATTGCATTCAGGGGGGCTTAGTCTCCAGTATGGG
Organism: Naja naja; assembly: GCA_009733165.1. NCBI lineage: Eukaryota > Metazoa > Chordata > Lepidosauria > Squamata > Elapidae > Naja > Naja naja. The sequence goes on from CM019148.1 coordinate 219,595,417, forward strand.
TGTTTGGAATTTCAAAATTTCTGCTCAAAAATCAGTCTCACTGAGTTGCAGTGAGACTTTGCTTACACTACTCAGATGTTAGTGCCACTGCTCAGGGAGCCATTTACTTTTGTAGCTGCATATAGAGAAGTGCACCAGCAGTATTTTAAGCTCATTTACATGTCTCAGATTTTTGAACCCATTAGATATTTCCTGTAATGTAAAAATCATGTCTTTTTGTTACTTAACTCTCCACTATTAAGACAGGTATTTAGAAATCTTTCAAATCTGATAAAGCTGACTGTTTTATGTTGTTGGACAAATTGCATAAAATATTTCCGTGTGCTTCTTTGTAGCATGGCAAAAAATATCTACACAGCACAAGGTCATTTTCCATTTACATTATCACTGATCCTGCCCAAGGGCTGAATGTGCTAAAAGGTTGTTTGAAATTGGACTGAAATGCATCCCAGAATAAAAATAGTCTGCCATCAGGATTAGAGAACTGGTTTACAGAAAGCTAGTGCTTCCACAAGGAATTTAAATATTAGTTTACTGTCTCCAAAAAAACCTGCAGTGCAAGTATTAACTGATGTACTTATTTTCTAGGTGAATAAAAACATAAAATGACAACAAGTAGTCAACTAGCACAAACTAGCCGAGTATAATAGACTGAATGGCTATAGGTTAAGTATAAGAAGGATTTTGATATTGTAAGGAAAAGTAATTCTAAGCAGAAGTCATTGCAGAATAAAATCAACTATATTTCTTTTAGAACAGAGATGGTCAACTTGGGAACCTTGGCCAGCATGTGGTCTTCAGCCGATTCCATGAAGTCCTCTGTCAGCAATTAGTTCAGATTACTGGTAAGTCAGATGTGACCCTTCAATAAAGTTTAATGTCTTGGAGAGAGAGGAGGGGTGTCATAAAGAGGAGGGGAAAGTATCAGAAAACAAACCTAAGAGAAGGTGATGTCCTCGTTCGCTTTTGGCTCGATCTGAATCCATCTGAGGAAATGCAATGTTTGATAGAACAGATTAGCATGTTGCAATTGTAGCAGAACCCAAAATTTTAATATAAAAGAGAGAAGGTGAGAAGAGAAGGTCTCTTCTAGAGCCCTCCCAACTTTGAGTCTAGTAGAAACATTTGGAATTTTGGATTTCAGATTTACAGATTCTCACCCAAAAAAGATAGAGGTCTGGATAACTGTTGCCAGCTACAGAACATCTAAGGTCAAAAAGATAAATTACTGGTTTTGTTCTCAGTTTCCTTTCTAACTCCTCAGGTTGATCTTGACTGGATCACTACATGATCTCACCCCAGTTTTTTCCCCCTGGGAGGCTATACTTCAAGAATTGAGTTGCAGATACTAATATTCCTATTTTCCTAATATATCCCTAGGTATAGATGGCATTCAAAAACATACATAAAGCTGGAACTTTGCTTGGAAGAATACTAGTTTCTCACTGGATCTAGAAGAACCTAAATAAGATAAAATCAAGTGAATCAAGGAACCTAGTAGGCACAAGGGAGTTTGGGTGGGCATTTTTTAGCCCCTGGGTGTCATTTTAGAGATTGAGTCTGTATTCAACTATTGGGTATAATTGTTGAATTCATCCCAGAAACAAGGTTTCCCTAAAGTCACCCTGTAATATCTGAACAGGACAAAGAGGAAATTTGGAGAGTCCACTGGGAAGGGGACACTGCCAGACCTTTTAGCATGGAATCACCATCTAAATATAAAGAACTCAGCTTTTGAAAAGGAATCAAAGAAAGTGAAAAATTTTTAGTATGGCAGCTAGAAATTGGCACTGTATTTTACCTTCCACAAGCATGGAGATCATGAGCCAGGTATTTGTACATGTATATGCACATACCCCAAACCATGTTTCTTCTTCCTGTACTCAAATCAATAATGTGACAGAAGAAAAGGGAGAAACTATTTCAGGTGGAAGACAAAGCTATAGGAAAAGGAAGTAGGATCCTTTAGTGGCCTCAATATGCATCATTCTGTGGCAGCAGGTTTTTTTCCCCAGTGAAGATTACAGGAGGATCTGAACATCAACGGGAAATTGATTTTTTTAAATGTTTTATTGAAGAACCTAAGGTTAGAAAGGTAAAAGAAAGAAAAAGGCTGCAAAGAGAAAGAAAAAAAGTACTGACTTTTGACTTTTTCCAGTGCAATAGACTACAATAGCCCTAGTAATAAGCAGGCATATACAATGGAATGAAGGCTATTGCTGAGCGCATTGGGTTGTGCTCCCAAAAAATTGTAAGCCGCCCTGAGTCTCCGGAGAAGGGCGGCATATAAATATGAATTTAAAAAAAATATTGCCTCAACTTTCTGCTTTACATTTCTAAACATTTCAAGCTATTTCTATTGTAGGAAGTTAGCACCCACCCCTCTCCTAGAAAATTGAAATAGCCTAGGAAATATTAAAAAGGCAGAATAAATATTTCCTCTAAAAAGAGTAGAAACTCAGAAGCAGAAACTCACCTCAGAAGCAGAAACTCACCCCCACCTTTGTTAATGGGTGGGCCATTAAGGCCTGGGCTAGAATACTTTACATAAGAAAGATCTCCAGGTAAAGCTATAGCAATTGCCAAAAGCCCTTTTAAGGGCATAAATCATCCAGCAAGGCTCAACCAAGCCTGGAACTCAGAGTTGCCCCTCATGGGAGTCTGACAACCAATTAAAATACAAGTTCCTATTCAAATCCCAACAGAGGGTATAAAACCCAGGCACTCTCAGCACCTCAGTCCTTTTTTTTTTATCTCTTCTCACCTTGAAGCATGTGATCATCCTTCTCTGGAGCTCCAGGCCATGTGGTCCTGTTCACCATTAAACTTTCCAAGTAGCCTCCATGTTTCCAGTGTCTTTTCCCCACTTGGAACTGAACCCAGAAGGATATTTCATTCAACACTATAACAACAGAGTCATTCTTATCATCAAAACCTAAAATCACAGTTTTATTTTCTTCAATTTTGAGCAAAAAGTTGAGAAATGGTTTCCAAGTAGAAACAAAGCTAGATAGGTTCTTCTCTTTAATTGAAACAGTAAATTTTGACATCTCCGTCAAGTCCATCTCCTTTACCATCCATTCCTCCATGGTGGGAATTAGTGTGTCTTTTCCATTTTTCTGCATATAAGATTCTTGCCACTGTCAACATATATAGTAAGAAAGTTCCCAATTTTCTTCCAAGCTTTTCATCAATGAGAAAGATAAATACTAGCTGTGCTCTAAATATGCAGCATACACATCTACTGTTTATTTTCTACTACAAGATTGTTACTGACCATGCTTCTGGATTATTGAATATGTCTGTCTACCCACATATCATCTCTTTTCCATCTCTTGTCTGTCTATTATTTAGTTCTTAAAACAAATAGTATCCCATATTTTATTTCAAAATGAGTGCTCATAGCTGATGGTGGAATAGCTCATATGAGCTAATAAAACCAATACAACATTTAGTATCAGATACAATAAATTAATAGAGGGACTGGGAATGTAGAGGGTCTCAATGATGCTTTTTCAAAAGGCAACTGGATTGAGTTTTCTTTCCTTTGAAGAAGAAGTTCTGCTTCCCATCCAAGAAGCTTCATAAATCCTAGATAGCAATAGTAATAGCATTTATTACTATTGTATACCATTATTATATACCAACTTATATACCACTTGACAGTGCTTTACAACCCTCTCTAAGTGGTTTACAGCATATTGTCTCCAACAATCTAGTCATCATTTTATCGATCTTGGAAGGATGGAAGACTGAGTCAACCTTGAGCCAGTTAGGATTGAACTAGTCAGTAGAAGTAGCCTGCAGTACTGCATTCTAACCACTGCGCTACCAGGGGCTCATGGCTAGATGAAGCTTCTTGGATGAGAAGCAGATGCCTTCTTCTTCTTCTTCCTCAAAGGAAAAAAACAGTCCAGTTGCCTTTGGAAAAAGCACCTTTGAGACAGCTATAACCTGGATGACTGAGAATCTCTACAGATGTCTATAGACTCTATAGGGTCTCCTTCCAAATTTCTATTGGTAGGGAAGAGGATTCACCAAAAAAGGAAATTCCTTAGATGGTGGCTGAAGATCACTTATGGCTGCCTCATAGTGTCTTCCATCAATAGGAAAAACTAAAATGTAGAACTCAGGTGTATTGGAGAGGTTTGTATGATGGATCATACACTATCCCAAGAATTGCCATACTGTAGTAGAATAAACAACAGTAGAGTTATGCCATGGACTGGAAGTCCCTTACTTGCAGATTGATTGCTTGAATAGCTTTGCTTTTTGCACTAAAGTTAATGGAACATTTTCATCCCATTACATCTGCCTGTCCCACTATACGGATACAGCAACCAGCTGTTTCTTTGCAAAATGGAAGGACTGTGCTTCCCACAACTGGCAGTCTTCATGAATATAGGCTTCTGTGCCACATGCTGTTCTCTACTGCTAGTACATAGTGATAGCTAGACAGCATTGGAAAATGTTGTCTCCCCCCCAACTACCAATTCCCCTCCTCAAGCAGTGCAAAGCTGACCAAGCAAGAAAAATTAGGAGCAAGTTGTGTATGTTTAAACACATTCAAACCATACATAATATACTTCCTTCACATTTTAGGTCATATTTATGCAGAAATATTGACCATTCAAAAGGGTTCACAAACTTTTAGCCACCAATGTATATATAAATAGCTTTAGTCAGATTCCCATGAGCTTCCAAAATCCCAAATGACTGCTAGATCTTTGCAGTCCTTTTGTGGCCATCTGGATTTTTGCAGCTCATCCTGGCAGTTCCATGCCTCCGAAGTACTGTAACTCTAAGAATACGGTACAGTACAGTACCTCCAGTGATCCTGGATCCACACTTTTGATTAAATGTTGTTTGTGACAGCAGGATGATGTCAATAGGGAATTTATAGTGAAGCAGGATGTCAGAAAAAGAAATAAATTTGGGAGGCCTCAGGAAAGAGGCTGCAGTGGAATAGCTTAATTCTTCTCTCCAAGGTTACCGGCTGTGATTAGATTCATTTTCCTGCAATCTTTTCCACACACAAAAAAAGGGGCCTTGGAAGGGACTGCAACCAGAGCAGAGGAAAGACTTGAATTATTTGAAAGAAAATACAGTATGAATGTAAACCCTCTGAAGATTACGGGAGCTCTATCTGAGTAAACATGGAAAGAAGTGCAACATAACACGTCAATCCAGTATCCAGTTACCAAAAAGGAAAGCCTACACTGACCTCAGATGGACTCTCCTTTGAGGAAACAGGCCTCATATGTCCCTACCTGGCCCTCTATTGCATCTCCTTCTGTGATGCATAGCTATCCTTCATCTAATGTGAGGTATTGTGTTGGTTTTAATTGTGAGCCGCCCCGAGTCCGTTCGGGAGAGGGGCGGCATACAAGTCAAATAAATAAATAAATAAATAAATAAATAAATAAATAAATAAATAAATAAGTCTTTCTTAAAAAATCCTTTCTGTTTCAGACACACCACAATTTGTCACTCATCAGTTGTTGGGAAAATGCCTGCCTGCCTGTCCTCTCCAATCATGGCTAATAGAACCATGGCAATTCAATGCACTTTCACAAATGCAGTTAATAGTCCCCATCATAATGTAAAATCATGAGTGATTGAAGCCTCCTTCCTCACCTCTTCTGATCCCACTACTAAAACATGGCCTCTCTGAAGGTGATTAAACTAGGAATGAAAACTGAATCATAAAATGAATTCTGTAATATATTGTTTTGCTCCTGTGCTCTGAATTTGGATGGTTCTTTGAGACTTTACCTGAACTAGATAGAGAAGGTGCTTGATGAGGGCCTCTTTCAGCTTTTGCCTTCAGACTTTAGGAAGGATGGAAGAGGGAATAAAGTTTCAGGGGAAGCGAAGATTTATGGCTTCATTTTTTTCATATTCCTCCAGTTTGAATAGATTGAGGACTACAGAAAAGTAGCACTTATTGTTGTAATTCTTTTCTGTATTTCTTTCTTCCAGGTATGTTGGATTTTCACTCCAATAACATCCAACTAGCATGCCTTAGTGGCAGTTATGGAGATATGGTCCAAAAGTTCTAGGGGATCCCACATTGGTTTCACCTGTTCCATAATAAGCATTCATTTCTGAAATTGTCAACATAGTGTCTATCCACAACAGTATACCTACCAGATGCCCTGCCCAACCTTGCTTTTTGAATGTATAAACAAATTCAAAAGAAGCTCTCTCATCCACATGTCTAAGAACTACCCTGAGCTTTACACACACTACCAGAAAATAAAAAATGGATGATTGCAGCCTATCTGTCCAGAAAAAAAAATGGAAAAGCACCTTCTTCAATTCGTCTTCAATGAGATTTGTGACTAGACAAGATCATTCTGGCAGCCATTTTGAGAGAGGGCTTATAGCATACTCACATTACCTCATATATACACACTGACCCAAAAGTTTTGGATTATCTAACTAAATTACCTAAATCTAAGCCTCCCAGAGACGTTGGATACAAGATTTAAATAAATTTTATAAATAATGTATAAATAAAAAAGTAAAGCATAAATGGCACACTGCTGAAATTAAAGGAACAGATGCCATATGTCCACTGTTTGAGGTAATCCAGACAAGAAGCCAGAACCATGAGTAGTAACATTACAGTATTGTAAGATTACAGTAACAGAATCTTGTGAATCTGAAACCATGTCTCTCCTCCTTTGTCTTTACCTTCCATGGAACAAGGGAAGCACCCTTCTGAAATGCTTTCTCCATGCCTTGTGGGCTGAGGGAACTCTTGTCTGACCATTGCCATGGTTGCAGCTCTTCCTCCTGTCTCCCAAGGTTATTCTCACAGTGCATCACATTACCTTCCATTACCTTCCTTCCCAATTTTAGATTATTAATAATCTCTATAAGATTCAAACATACTTCTTTATATAAGGTAATGAGGTATATGGATATATCAAAAAAGAATGATTATATTGTTATTTGGCTATGTATTTGGCTGGATGGAAGTGGGATGGAAAATATAGTTTGGATAAAGGTGATGAAGTTAGAGGGAAGGGTGTGCATGAAATATATAGATATATACAACAGTGTCAAAAGTAATATTAGAAGGGGTGAAAATAATGGATGATATAAATTAAGATGGATTTGTGGAAAATTAATGGAATGATGTGATTTGATAAAATTTTCAAATATGACAAATACAAGAATATAAGATTAATGAATATAGAGAATGATTAAGAATAAAGGGAACAATATAAAGCAATGTATGAGAATATAAAAAGGGAAATTGGTAATAAATAATGATGTAAAATTAGACAAGAAAGCTGTATCTGAGATTATGGTCATGTTTAATTTAAAATGTTAAAATTCTGGAACCACGCTGTTCACCTAAAGATGTATTTAAAGAAATAAAAAAATAAAAATAAAAAAGATTCAGACAAAGCACTGCAAAATACAGGACTGGCTGTAAAATGTCAGATGAACATTTGATGGCAGGAAAGAGTTAGAGTTTTCTGTATATCTTTTCCGCCATGTACTGGTGATCAAGATCCATTTCTTCTAGCCCTAGTAAACAAAGTTATTTCAGAGATAAAGGAGCTAGGCCTATTCTTTATATATTATGGTTATTCACACAGGAACTTTAGACGGGATTTGGCACTTTTCTTCACCTATCAAGTCCTTTCAAAGCATCTGGGATAGGCAGATGTTTCCCTTCATTGTCACAGGATGTAAGCTCTTCCAAATAAAGCTGCCTGTTGCCATTGGCTTATAATGTGTTTGTCAATGCCTATGGTGTTCAAGTGCTGCTCCAGATGTGTTGTGATTAAACACAAGTACTATTGTTATTATCTTTGCTTTCTTTTGCCACAGCGGTTCTGTTTGCAACTCTTTGCATTTTGTGATTTTCTCCAGTTAATCTATTTTGGTCAGACTAGATTTTACAAGTAATAAAAAGGAGGGGCTTTAGATTCTACCAATTCTCCTTAAAATAATGATAGTGAAAAATGCCTATAGTGGCGTAGAATAGAGTACTGCAGAGTACTTCTGCCAGCAGCTCAGCAGTTCGATTCTCACCAGGCTCAAGGTTGATTCAGATTTCCATCCTTCAGAGGTCAGTAAAATGAGGACCCAGGTTATTGGGGGCAATATGCTGACTCTTTAAACTGCTTAGAGAGGGCTGTAAAGCACTGTGAAGTGATACATAAGTCTAAGTGCCATTGCTATTATTATGGTTGGTCACACTGTCAGCCAGATATTAAAATTTTGTTATTATTTAGATGTAGAACAATTCTGGGCAGTTTATAATTTTTTAAAAACAGAAAAACAATAAAGAGATATGTATGTTGTTGTAGGTAGAAAACAGCAGCATGTTTGTCATATCTTTATAGCAAGAATTTTCTACTTTCTATAATCCATGGATATTGCCTTGTTCCATAATCAGGTCTTACCGTGCTTCCCCCCTCCTCCCCCCCCCAACCCCCCAAAATTAGGGCTTCAATTTTTAAGCTTTATCTTGTAAAAAGACATCCTTCTCATCCTGGTACTCTTCAGCAGGCATGGCCATCAGCATTATAATCCCAACTATACAATAACAATGGCTATAGAAATTGAAGCAATAAATAAACAAACTAGGCAGGAGAACAGAACAACAGAATAACAGAGTTGGAAATCTTCTAATCCAACTCTCTGCTCAGGCAGGAAACCCTATATGTACGCATACATACATACATACATACATACATACATACATACATACCTATCATCTATCTATCTATCTATCTATCTATCTATCTATCTATCTATCTATCTATCTATATCATATATATATCAGTCCATAATATAATACAGTCCATAATATACATATAACACAGAAAGTTGCATATATTTTACATATAATACAGAAAGTTGCTAGAACATCAGCCTAGGAGATTCTTCCATTTATTATATCCAGCAGCAGCAGGGGAGGAATCGAGACCAAAATTCAGGAGCATTAGAATGTGGTTTCCTCAAATGAAGCAGATCTGCTCACAATGTTTTGAAGCAATACTCATCTGAAGAGCTCTTCTGCCACATTATAAGTCAATTAAGTCTAGAGTCTAAAATTACCCAACTGTGCTACAGCTTGCTTCTATTTTAATGATTAGAATTAGAGGGAAAGACTAGCATGCTGTTTAAGGAAAATTCTAAGCAAAGCACTGGGAGCAGTTAATTCTTTTCAGAGGAAGCTCAACCTGCACCAATCTGATAGCCTCAGAAAGAAGAGTTGAAGCAAGCACGTTTGCAATTTGTCAGCCAAATGTATATCTCCAGCAGGGTTTCATTGTGGTTCTTGTTGGGGAACATTCATTTCTACATGGGTGCAATTGTTAATATAAGTATAAGAAAAATTAATGAGCTGTGTGGTCTTTAGCTCTGCACTTTTATGAGGAGACATAATCCACTGAAAGGATCGATAGATTCACTTTAAATTCCAATCAGAGTCCAGGCATTATTAGTTTGACAATGGCAACTAGGAGGGTTTCCAGCTGTGTTAAATAATTCTGTTCATCTAAAGCAGTCTGAGCAGAAAAAAGATGGGGATCTGTTGATTTGCAGTAGATTGATAAGCATTTCTGGCAACCAGTTGTTTAACCCTAGGAGGGGCGGGGAGGAATCGTCTCCCCATTTTGTGTTATATTGCTGAAATGAAAAAAAAAGTTAGAAGCAAAAGATTGAAAACGACTCTCTGATTCCAGCATTAAAGCACTGTTTCCAGTTCTTAGAATTCTTCCATTCTGAGCATATATCTTTGGCAACTGGTTCTAGTGGGGTGCTTGTCAGTTTTGAATGTTAAAAACTGGGGTTTTCACAAACTCAAATAGCGTAGCCCCCTGAATTATTATCATCCAGATCATGCAAAAATACTTTTCCCACAGGGATCCAGATACGATTTTCAAAGTTAAGGTTTTATAGGTATGGTCTCTTTCAATTGTATTTGGTATCCCAGCTGGATTTTCTCATTCTGCCATTAATGCCTTGGACAGGGACCCAAAACTCTTGCTATGACGGCAGGACTCCTCCTTCCCTCCCCCCACTTCAAAGAGACATAACCGTTTCATAAGCATTACAGCGTAAGCAGGATATGTATCTGATGTTGCCAAAGAGCCTTTGGAAAAGGCAGCCTGTTTACCAAACATTTTAAACAGATACATGGAACTGTAATATGCTAGAGAGAGCAAAGGCCAAATTTTTCGGTCATCAGTCCTCCTCCTTGTCCAAGTAGGATCACAATCCAGTTCATTTATTACTTACGTGTCAAGGGTTTTTTTTGTAAACATACAAATCAGGGCATTATTGTATTTCATACACACACACACACACACACACACACAGAGTGATTACACAGTCATATTCGAAAAGTTGTTTCCTTTGAAGTCATTTTGCTCATTAGAGAGAATTTATTTTCTGTTTGCTTGCTCATACGGGCCTAACAAGGCAGAAAGGCATGCAGATCTTCCGAATGAAAATATGCCTCTTCTTTTCCATATCCTAATTAAATTAGAGCTGTCATCCAGTTAAAGACAATCTGAGCGAATTAATCTTGTGATTCTGAATCATAATTGATCAATAGCATAATTGTTGATGTATCTGTTTAGAACTGAGAAGTTTCACTTGCTTTGTCAGAACTTGGTTCCAAGAAAATACTGAAGCCTTAAGATAAACAGATTCATATGGGAATAAAAAGGGGCTAAACAACTGCAACTTGTTTGGAATTTTTACCTTTATATTATATCACTTATTCTCTGCTGTATCGTCTTTTATCTTAATAACACTTCTGTGAGGTGGATTATATTAAGAATCATTGACTAAGAAGCACCACCAATGAAACACCAATTCTATCATTTTGTAACAAGCATCATGACATTGCACACTCATATGAAAGGGACAAATTGCAGTATTTTCATAATGTTGATGAACTGGGGGATCCTGTGAATTTAAATGGCTAGGAATTTGAACTCTAGACCAGCGGTCCCCAATCTTTCTGGTTCTGGAGATTGTTTTGCATATGCACCCACCACAGTGGTGGGATTCAAATTTTTTTACTACTGGTTCTGTGGGCGTGGCTTGGTGGGCGTGGCAGGGGAAGAATACTGCAAAATCTCCAGTCAGGGATTTGCCAGTTCTCCAAACTACTCAAAATTTCCACTACCAGTTCTCCAGAACTGGTCAGCATGTATCAGTACCGGTCCATGGACCAGGGGTGGGGACCCTGCTCTGGACTGTTTTCTCATACTCTGTTGGACATCTTACTGATAGAAAATGTAACATGTAGCAAAGGTTAGTGCTAGTTTCATCTTAGAAGACTGGTACCTCCTATGTGTACTTTTATAAGTACCTTTATTTTTAAGTACTTTTTAAAAATCTACTTTTTATATTAGTGCACCTTTTAAACAGCAATTTAAGCAATATTTTTCAGCCTCTAACTTGAACTAGAGGATCAAGGCCAGTCCTGAAACTCAAGGACAACTTTTTTGGTCTCTCAGTTCAGCCTATAGATTGGCTATCCTGGGATAAAATTGAGAACAAAATCTTCTGAGGGAAAGGATCTGTCTAAACCTACAGTCAAATAACAAGAATCTTCATAGCCTTTCCCCTCCCCCCCCGAAATATCATGTCCTCAAGAACTCTCTGAGAAGAAGGGGATGAAATAGTGCACCTTAACTGGTGCTCCTTAATGGTTTTTCTCAACCTCCATCTATTCATCTGGGAGGTCTAAAGGGGAGCTGTAGTTCAGCCTGTCTGAATGTGACTGTTTGTCTCTGCATCAGAGGTGGTATTCATCAGGTTCTGACCAGTTCTGGAGAACCAGTAGTGGAAATTTTGAGTAGTTTGGAGAACAGGCAAATACCACCTCTGACTGGAGAGTTTACAGTATTCTTCCCCTGCCATGCCCACCAAGCCATGCCCGCAGAACCAGTAGTAAATTTTTTGAATCTCACCACTGTGGTGGGTGCATATGCAAAACAATCTCCAGAACCAGAAAGATTGGGGACCACTGGTCTAGAGTTCAAATTCCTAGCCATTTAAATTCACAGGATCCCCTAGTTCATCAAAATTATGAAAATACTGCAAATTGAAGCCCACCACTGCTCTGCATGATGCTAGGCCCTGCTTTGTCAGGATTATGGATTGCAGAGAGTAGTATATGTATTCATGGAAATGCAGGTATAATTTTCCTTCAGACTTCTAGGCAAACTGCCTGGTGGGAACAAGGGGTTTTAGAAGGATCAGGGGCACAAGCAGAATGTGTTCAGAGTATTGCAGAGTAAATTCAGCACCAGAAAAGTAAACACAGATGGCTGAGGCCTCATTTAACTTCTTTATAAACACATAAAGTAAATTTTACAACACCAGTTGTAGATTTCTCCAACATGGAGCAAACTCAAACAAAAGCAGACATGTTACAGGTTCAGAGCAGAACAGCAACTCAGGAGCTCAGAAACAGACATAAGTTTCACTTTAGTTCAGCAGGCAAGCAAGCAAGTTAGTTTCTCTTTCACTTTAGAGCTGAGCACAGAACAGAGATAAACCAGCCCAGTTTCTCTCTTTAAGTTTCAGCCCTGAATTCAGCTCTCATTGGCTGACCTTGTTACTAAACTCTATTCCAATTCATGTATATACTCTGACAGAAAGTTCTTCCTTTATTCCATTTCAAGTCTTCTGGTGTTTAGTCTCCTAAACAGGGAATGTAGTACTTCTCAATCCTCTGCCTCTTAAGTTCATTGGGTCACCCTGTGACGGCTTTCACTTCGCCCAGCAGGATAAACAAAAGCCCAAAATTTTGCAATGGCTTTTGACAGGACACAGCAAAAAGACAACAATCTGCACTTGAGGAGATCTGATAGTAAAGTAAGAAGGTTTATCTCTAAAGCAAAGCAAAGAAAGCTGTAGGATACCAAGCCATCTTCTATTGAACTTAGGGATACAAGGGAGAAAATTCAAGATACACTAAGACCCTAATCAAGAAAACATGCCCTTTTCTTCTATTTAGATACCTTTGGAGGAGAAAGATTTGACTCAGGAATCCTTTTCAAAAGGCAGAATTTTCTGCAGCCTCCAGGCTTCTTCTCAGTCTGAGACTAAAAGTAGAAGGAAGGAGCTGTAAGGTTACCTTCTCCCTGCTGAAGTGGCTGTAAGAATATTAGAAAAAAGAAATTTATAGCTCAAATAACTCTTGCGGAATCGATGTACTGCTTCAAGCTATAAATCAAAAATGAAACGTCATTGTTTATATCAGCTACACATAGACCATCACAGCTTCTAAAACAGCGATTCCCAACTATTCTTTTTCTGTGGCCCACTCTGTCAGTGAAAGCTTTTGCAAACTTCTATGCAAGTGGTATGTATAAGCCTCCAAATTAAATAAGATTCTCTGTGTGCGAGAGGTGGGAGGGAGGGGGAGAGAGAGAGAAAGAAAGAGAGAGAGAGAAAGAGAAACAGAGAGAGAGAGAGAAAGAAAGAGAAACAGAGAGAGAGAGAGAGAGAGAGAAAGAAAGAAAGAGAAACAGAGAGAGAAAGAGAGAGAAAGAAAGAGAAACAGAGAGAGAGAGAGACAGAGAGAGAGAACAGCCATGTTCATCCTGAAAGCTACTATGGTTGCTGCCATTGATTAGCTATTTGAATGTTTGCTGCCTAAATGGTAATTCTGAATATGCCATGACAGCCAGCCATAAAACACAAATATGACTTTAAAACACGTTATTTTTTTTTAAAAAAGGAACCAAATCAAACTGACAACTAAAGTGGTAGGTCAGCATGAGCAAGGTGACACAAAAATGTTCATATAAATACAGTAAATATATGGTTCCTTCTCTCCCACAGAAGCTACATTTATCTTGATTAATTCAAACATATTACATAGTGATACTGATTACGTATCACTGTGGAGAATGATGTTGGCAAGAAAGTTATGCAGAAAATGACTGGGAAAGGCCAATGGAATTTTAGGATTCACCCGTATACCATTCCATGCACACAACAACGACCCACATCCAGCAAACCCACAACCTCTCTTCTACTTGCCTCCTCATGTGTGTTTCCCATTCCAACTGATCCTTCTACTCAACCTCCCTCCCTTTTTTGATTGACCAAATCCTTTCTTCCTGTTGTTCCTTTAGTATTTCTATCATGATATGAGTCCAGGAAGCAGGATCAAGCCCCTTTTCTACAGGTAGTGCTCAACTTAACAACCACCTCTTTAGCGACACACTCAACCCTGAAAAAAGGGACCTAAAACCATTCCTCACACTTATGACCATCACACCATCCCTGTGGCCACAAAATCAAAAGTCAGGCGCTTGATCATTGGCATGTATTTACTATGGTTGTGGTGTCCCAGAGTCATGTAAACATCATTTGAAGCCTTCCCAGCCAACTTCGGACAAGACAATTGTGATCATAAGTCGAGAACTACTTAATGGTTCTATGATGACCCTGGACAAGGCACGAACATCACACAGCCAGCTGAGAGTTCAAACTGCCCTGTAATGCTTCAAATATCCCCTCAAACACTCCCACATTTTTGGCAAGTCCCAAAGCAAAGCGTGCGTACACACACCCACACACCCACGGCAGCCTCTGACTGCGCCCAGTCCTGCAAAATAAAGGAACAGGGAAATGAATTCATGAAACAATGAACAAACAATGAGTCCCCAAAGTCAGGAGCAAGGTACTGAGTCCACAAAGTCAGGAATGTTATGTGGGTCCACGCGAAATGAGAGGCAGGACACATCAGGAATGGTAAGAAGTCTTTATTGCATTTTAAAACAAAAAGTCACTCAGCTGTCCAAAGCTTCAGCCAGTGACAGGACTTTGTTTTTCCTGCTGGTGGCTGAGCCAATGAGTGGAGTCTGTTAACTGACTCCACTCCTTGCCCATATTTGGTCATATACAACGAGGAAGAAGTCACTGAGTCTGTTAAGTTTGCATGAAGAGACAGACGCGGAGTGCTTCAAGCTCTTTGTTTATTAGTGACTACAGCTCAGAACGAACCCACTTTGGCTGGGCTGCGGCTGCTACTTATAGCCAGCAGCTGCAGTTGCCAGCCAATCAGAGTGCAGGGTTTTCCGCACTTTTAAACCAATCATTTCTTACATTTTACAAGAACAGTTCAAACTAAACCAATGACTTTAAACCTGCATACATAAACACCCTCCCCACTAGGTTCAGTCCATACTCAATCCCCAGCCTATCTAATGTATTCTTTTAAATAGGTGGGGCTCTTACGTGTACGTTGAGACCTACGTGGTTCAGATGTTTTGAGGTCCACCTGTGAAGGGAAATTTGTGAGGAGGAAAGGTGTCTGCTGACATTTCCTTACTAGGACTTGTAGTAATGGTAGAACCTGTTTGGTTACTACAACCTGGTCTCTCCTCCCAATCCATCTCTAACCCAATGTCAGCACCTAAATGAGGTAATGATGTGCAATCTTCCATTTGTGAAAATGGTTGTTGGTATTGTGACAGGTTTTGGGATGGTTCCTGTCGTGTTAGCTTGTTACACATGGGGTTGATTCTTGCTTGTTCATTACACTCATGATCCTCCCTTCCCCTAGAAGAGGCAGTAGGTATGGGAACCAGAGAGGAGCAAAAGCGATGCTCCTGAGGCAATCTGGATCTTAACTGATCAATGTGCCTGCTCCAGAGGACACCATCCTCCGTTTGTACCCTGTAAGACCTGGGGCCTGTGATTTGGGTTATCTCAGCAGGAATCCATAATGGTTCACCATAAGGTTCTTAGCATAAACAGAATCACCCACAGTGAATGTCGAATTTTGCTAGTGGAATCTAGTGGTGCGTTGGAGTGCGTAAGTGGGATGAAGGTGGTCAAGGGGAGACCTGAGTTTCCTACCCATCAACAATTCAGCTGGGGACAAATTAGTTGAGGGGTTGGGAGTGATATGCTGAACACTGAGAAGTTTTTCAACTCTCTCAGTGATATCCCCTGGACCCAATTGCTGAAGTTTTTCCTTGGTGAATCGTACCATACGTTCAGCCCGGCCATTAGCCGAAGGATGCCCAGGGGCTGTCAGGGCATGTCTGGGCATGTCCGCACTTTTTAAACCAATCATTTCTTACATTTTACAAGAACAGTTCAAACTAAACCAATGACTTTAAACCTGCATACATAACAGAGTCCACAAGTAAGGAAGAAGCAAGCATTCCTGCAAACTCCCAATGTCTGTACCGGCACACCAAACTCTACCAATTCAGCATTTGTTCCTGACAAATGCCCCTCCTCACAGCGTCTCCTTAAATCTCAGTCCCCAGGTTGCCTTGTGAAGAGGGGCAGGGTGCTCTCCTCTCAAGTCATCAGGTCGGGCTGTGCTGTTCCTGCCTTCTCTCCACTCTCTATGCTCGGGGATCAGGAGGGGATGGTCCTTGCTCATTGCCTGAGCTCTGTTGCTCCTCATGTCCACTGAGACAGTGGCATGGCAGGTTCCAATCTTCCCTTTCACTTAACATTAAGCTTAGCATTAAGAACAGTGTCCTTAGCACCCACAGGAGAAGGACCAACTTCACATCCTCCATCTCTAATTGCTAAGTGTAAGCTCTCATTCATGGCCTTGTTTCAGAAGCCAACATGCTGGCCACTGTCTGCAGGATATGAGATCTGCTTCAACAGGTTGTCTCCCTCCATTTTTTTTCTTCTGTTCCATCCACAGCACCCATAGATTTTCTTGAGTCTGAGGCCATCCCCCACAGTCACCAATTGTCACAGAACCTTTTTTAAATAATCAGTTTCAGCCAGACTCAATAGAGACAAAAGCACTGGAAATTTGGATGTCTGTTTTTTTAAAAAATTATTATTAATCTCCCTTCAATGGGTGGGGAGATTTTTATTTTACAGAACAAGGAATAGCTTACCCCCAAAAGGGGAAACTATAATTTATAAAAGCTTTCAGCTGTTTCAGAACTAATATTGCAACTCCCTATATTCTGTAGGCTCTTTATCTACACCATATTCTTTCAAGTGCTATTTCACGGTATCCTCATGTCTTTCTGTGCCAGGTCTTTCATATATTTGTTCACTGCTGACCTCCCTATTTCTATATTTTGTCTTAAAACCCTCTATATCCTGATTGTCACACTCTAGAGAGCCATGTTCCTTTTCTTCGGATTCAATCTGTCATTCATCTTTTTTTAGCTTCAGCGTTCTGTTCTGCCAAAACCTTGAATCTCTCATTGCCTCTTCTGACGGTGTCTTCCTGGCTTGCCTCCTTGATGCTTCACTTCCCCATCTTGAAAGTGTGTGTGTGGGGGGGAACCAGCTCTGACCACCCCCCATTTCCCTTGTGTTTTCTCAGCTGCTGCTTTCTTTGCAGCTGCCTCTATCTCAGCAGATTTGACTTTGGCCGGGTTAATGATTTCTATCCTTTAGTTTCCCTCTATACTTTTCCTCCTGGGCTTTCGGTTCCATTAATTCTGTCTGTTCATTGTCAAGCCTGTGTCTGGAGGGCTTCTGAGTTGACTTCTTATTTTTCCCTCCTCCTCTCTTCCTTGCAGCTGTTTGATTGGCAGTTGAGTACACTAGGGGAGGGCTAAGAAGGGAGGGAAAGGAAGGACCACAATGCTTAGAATCCACCCAGGTACTTTGTCCTTCCACAATCCCTCAATTATAAAAAGAACCAAATCATCCTAACAATTTCAAGGTATTATCATTAACATTCAAAGTCCTACATGGCTTGGGTCCGGGGTATTTGCAGGAGCGTCTCCTGCTGACATCGAATGCCGATCGCCCTGTGCGTGCGCACAGATGGGGACTCCTTGGGGTGCCGTCCACAAGACAGTGTCGGCTGGTGGTGCCCCGGGGGAGGGCCTATTCTGTAGCGCCTCCCGCCTTGTGGAACCAACTATCCTTGGAGCTCCGTTTGGCTCCTGATCTCCCCTCCTTCCGCCACAATCTAAAAACTTGGCTATTTGAGCAGGCCAGGCTGGACTGACCTTTGGGGGGTGTTTTAAATTGGGTTTTAGTTGTTTGGGCTTGTTGGGTTTAATTGTTTTTTAAATTATTTATTGTTTGCATTTTAGTTGTGAGCTGCCCCGAGTCCTTCGGGAGAGGGGGCGGCATACAAGTCCAAATAAAATAAAATAAATAAAATAAAGTGTTAATAGGTAAGCATAAGAAAGGTGATACATCAATGCTACTAGAAATAAATAAAAGGTTCACTCTTTCCCAAAGAAACTACAGGTAGTCCTTGAATTACCACAGTTTAGTTAGTGACCATCTAAAGTTAAAACAGCACTGGAAAAAGTGACATATGACCATTTTCTCACTTACAGCCATTGTAGCATCCCTTTGGTCACGTGATCAAAATCTGAACACTTGGCAACTGGCATGTATTTATAGCAATAGCATTTAAACTTATATACCACTTCATCATGATTTACCACCCTTTCTAAGCAGTTTACAGAGCCATCATATTGCCCCCAACAATCTGGGTCCTCATTTTACCAACCTCAGAAGGATGGAAGAGTGAATCAACCTTGAGTCTGTCAGGACTGAACTGCTGGCAGTCAGCAGAATTAGCCTGCAATACTGCATTCTAACTATTGCACCACCATAGCTCTTAACGATTTATGATAGTTGCGGTATCCCAGAATCATGTGACTGCTTTTTGTGACTTTATAGCAAGTAAAATCAATGGAGAAGCCAGATTCACTTAACAACTGTGTTATTAAACAACTGCAGTGATTCACTTAACAATCATGGCAAGAAAGGTCGTAAAATGGGACAAAACTCACTTAATAATTGTCTTGCCTAGCAACCAAAATTTTGGGCTCAATTGTAGTCACAAGTTGAGGAATACCTGTTTATTTATCTTGATTTTCTCAAAAGTATACAACCATGGAGAATGATGTTGGAGGTGGAAATTATGCAGGAAATGACTGGGAAATATCAATGATATTTTTGGATTCACTGATATACCATTCCATGCACAGATCAACAGTATACTGTATATATTATTACTTCCCATACACTGACAGTATTACTCATTCTTGCTGGCTTTTAGCTGATTGAAATTTCAGTCCAGAACACATGCTCATCCACAACATAACACTTGCAGGAACCCTGGTGGTGCAGTGATTAGAATGCAGTATTGCAGGCTAACTCTGCCCATAGTCTGGAGTTCGATCCTGAGGTCAACTCAGCCTTCCATCCTCTGAGATTGGGGAAAAAAAGAAGACCCAGATTGTTGGGGGCAATATGCAAACATTGTAAACTGCCCAGAGGGCGCTATAGAGTATTATGGGACAGTATGTAAATCTAAGTGTTAATTGCTATTGCTATTAGTTAGGCTTTAAAATGATTAACTTTTGTTTAAAGATGAAGCTGAACTTACCTAACAAACAGATTGTTCTCTTTAATGACTGACTTCACAGCTAGAAAAGAAATCAAAGGGAAAGCATTCAGTAAGATTGGAGATTGTTAAAGGTAAAGCAGCACAATTAGCATTTCAGTTAAATCCAATGTAATTGGATGGAAATCTTATACATTTGAACCCATCAAGATAACATACATGTGACTAAATGTACCTTGTTGTGCCAGCACAAACCTATGCAAGTTTATTCAGAAATAAATCTGAATTTTGCAAAGTGTGACAGTATAGATTAGTTTAATGAGGAAACCAGTGGATTCATACATGTTTTAGCTTTGATGTTTGAATAAGCTACAACTTGTAGTGACACATGAATCATAAGTTACAGACATGATGGTTGAATTTATTCATCAGACTAAACCATCAAGCAGTTTGTTTGGTTTGGGTTTGTTGTGTTGTGCTGTGTGAATTAGTCAATGCACAACTTTCCCCCAGCTAATTTAGTTTTCTGTTTTCAGCAGTGGCCACAAAAGTGCTTCCAGAAAACTCAAGTTTGGGGCTACTATCACTTCCAATCTGATTGTTTGTTCTGTAGCAATTGATGTTCAGGGTACACAAAGCATTTGAACCTAGGGATTCCCTCTATGTATTATGAAATTTATTTGCTGCCCATCCCATGTCCAACAATTCTGGACAGTTTACATCAAAAATATTTTTAAAAAAACATTAAAACTATCAATTATAAAATAAAACAACGGATAAATTTAGCATTGTAAATAGCAATTAATTCAGCCATCTCCATGGCTTTCTCTTGCCTGCTAAACCAGTGATCTTGTGAAAGAATATTTGAATCTCACTCACTAATCAATAAATACTTGCTTGAATCTGCTTTGAATGTATTACTAACCCATTTTGGTGTGTGTGTGTGTGTGTCTGTGTATGTGATGCAAAGTTGTAGTGTTGTGAGACAAAGTGTGATCTCTCTCCCCACCCCCACCCCACATGCTATTCATAATGTCAAAGCCATTTAACAAAAAAGGAAGCTTAATTTTATTACATGTGTCAGTGAAGCTGAAGAGGAGGAATTGTTTTGGCTTTCCTGAATATAGTTATTACACAGTACAGACACAGAAGCAGTTAGTTATAGACAAAGCACAGTGTTTTTTTTCTCCAAGACAAACCTAAACAACTACATTCTTTCCTAATGTATTTTATAAAATTTCAGGTTTTCCACAATGTTCATCATCTAATTTTGGAAATCTTGGTGCAATTTATAGGGAACCTATAAAAATAATCTACAGTGAAAAAAAATAGCTGACCTAGACAACTTGGGGTGGTGGTGGCGGGGAATGGTGAACCAGCAGGCATTTTACCTAAGGGTCTCCTAAAGATCTCAATTGGAGATCAATTGATTGATTAAGCCATCACGTTGATGTCAACTCTTAAAGACCACATAGATTTTCTCAATGACAACCTGTCCCTAATCTCATCTTTTAGGGCTTCTGATGGTGCAATCGGTTGCCATTGAACTGTGACTGAATCCATCCAGATACATGTTTCAAGTGTGCGGTTTTTCAGTGATGAAAAGGAGTAGGCAGATCTTGTGATCAGAAAGTTATGCATAGAACCCACACCATGTGCTGTTAGTTCTATAATAGTAAGAGTATGCGAATAAATTATTGCACCTTACATAAAATCTACACACTGGGGGGGGGAACAGCACCCACTAGGTCAACCTATACTTATCCTGCTGTCAGAGTATTGAAGTAACTTGGACTAACCCTCTCTGCTGCCAATATAAATAACATTCATTTATACGAGCTACCTTGCAGCAAGTCATGCTTTTATTCCCACTTTAGAAATACAGGCTTTTAAACTAACTAACCATTCAGAAATCAGCCATGCTTCTAGAAAAATAGGTAGTCCTCAATTTACAATTATTCCTTTAGTGGCACCTTGATACAACAGCAGTGAAAAGAGTGACTTATGGCCGATCCTAGCACTTAACGACCATCACAGCATCCCCATGGGCATGTGATCAAATTTGGGGGCTTAGCAATTGACGTGTATTTAGGACAGTTGCAGGGTCCTGGGATCATGTGATCACCATTTCCAACCTTCCCAGCCGGTTTCAACCAGCAAAGTCAATTGGGGAATCCGGATTCGCTCAACACATGTATGATTCACTTAACAACTGCGGAGATTCCCTTAGCTATTGGGGAGGGGGAAAGGTAGTAAAATCAAGTGTGACTCACTTAACCACTTGCTTAGCAATGGAAATCTGAGTCCAAAATTATGGCCGTTTAAGTTGAGGAACTTGTACTACAATCCCTATTTATGGTTATTAAAATTATAGCGACTGGGAGTCTTTTTGGGACTGGTATTCATGGAAAGAAAGTTTAAAAAAAACAAGGCATAGGAGAACAGCCTAATGAAAAGGAGTCTGACTTCTTGCCAGGCTGTCAGTTATTCAAAGCATAAAATTGGCTTGCAGTGAGAAGCTGCTGAAAGATCTTTTGGACTGAGCTGGAGATGAATGCTGAGAATCTAGAAGGGGTTCCAAAGGAAGAATACAGTCACCTCTGTTTGTGTTATCGGTGATTATCAGAGCATCACTACTTCAAACAATGCATGCAGTGCAAAGCTTCAAACCTCTTGAAATTGCAAATGAAGATTGAGAAAGCCAATATTGCTTTAACCTATAATTTTGGAATATTTGTGGGCAAGTGAATAGGAAAGAGGGGGAAAAAACAATCAAACAGCATGTGCATCGCCATCCATTTCATCCAGGGCTCTGTCTGTGCATATATTTCTGCTCCTCTTAGCTTCTTTTTTTTTTAAACCTCTGAATACTAGTGGAAAAACTGCTGCTGGAAAAAATGTTATAAATGCTGGATGCTGGTGGAAAATTTACTGTTTTATAACATTTCCAACTTGACTTAGTCTCCAAGTTTTTGTCGTTTTTCGACAAAAAGAATGAAAAGAGATTTGTTTCCACCCATTCCAGAATAAAAATAACCATACCACCTGTCACTGTTTAGTCATGAAAATGGAAGAAATTATTTCATTATAAGACAAAGACAAATGAAAAAGGAGATGGAGGAGAGAGTCAGGATGCCATTCTAGAGGAAGTAAAAATGAAAAAAGAAGTGCATTATCTTTTGGTACAGTTGTCCTGAACTGTAAATGGCATAGTACCATTTAGGATAGCTAAACGTTCCTTAATTCCACAGGAGTAATAAACTAGCCATGCTTTTGGCAAGGAAAGGAAGAGGTATCAAAAATGTAGTATCAGTGTATCCAGGCAGTAGAAATCCTTCCCATGAGAAAGGAAGGAGGGAGGGAGGGGGAGGGGAGGGGAGGGGAGGAAGGAAGGAAGGAAGGAAGGAAGGAAGGAAGGAAGGAAGGAAGGAAGGAAGGAAGGAAGGGAAGGAAGGAGAGGAGAGGAGAGGGAGGAAGGAAGGAAATGTAAAACAGTTTGCAGGCATTTTTTATTTTTATTTTTGTAAGCTATCAAATTGCTAGATGACATTAGAACAGAATTATAATCTACTGTTGTTTAAATTGGAAAACTCTGCTATGAAAATGATTCAGACTGTTTATAATTACAGTGGCAGTTTGCTGTTTCTCCTCCACAGCCCAGAGATTAATGAGGAATCTTGTTTGTTGCTGCTGCTGCTGCTATTTTATTATTATTATTATTATTATTATTATTATTATTATTATTATTATTATTATTATTATTTAGCATCTACTTATAATTTAGTGACTGACATCGGGCAGTAATGAGGCTGGTGCAAATTCATTCTCTTTTTCTCTTAGTCACTCACTCCACCCAGGATGCCAAAAACCTTCCCCTTTTTATATATCAGATTGTTAATAAAACTGAAAGTCACTGTAAATTTTGGAAAATTAACAGGTGTTGTGAATAAACATATTCAGTGAAGGAACTTGGTGTTTGGTTTTTAAAGGCAGGTATGATTTTTAATTCATTTTATTATTTTTGTGTTTATTATTTTTGTGTTAAACTGCCCAACTCACAGCAGTGGATCTGGTGGCATCCATATTACCGTGTGCTACATTAAGATGTTATTTCAATCAACCAGATGAAATTAATTCATAATATAATCACCATCACAACTGAAAGGAAAAATTAAAAGAAGTGGATATTTCTTGATTATATAATCTGTGGTTTGTGATAGTAATAATAGGTAGAAAATGCTAGCGGAAAAATAGTGTCCTTGGTGTTCTCTAAGCTTTCTTGCAGACGTTTCATTATCAAACTAGGTAGTATCATCAGTGCAAGGACCCCCCACAGTTCAACCCTGAGCTACAATATTGTCATCTACCTATAGGGGGAAAGTGTTTAGCTCACAGTAGGATTTGTTTCTTTCAGCCATTCAACTGGCCCATTAAGCTTCGGCTGAATTTTTGCATGGAATGGCTTAACTATGATTTCCAGCAGCCTTCCTATGAAGGTGAGTTTTGCCATAGGGACAGCTCCTCCCTCCAGATGATGATAACTGTCTGTGCTCACCAGTTAAAGGAGTTCTTCTCAAAGTGCTTAGAGCAAAAGTCTTGAAGAGCCTTGGTGGTGCAGGCTGTTAAATGCCTAGCACTTAAGTTCCAGCTGCCTGCAATTAGTGCAGGCTCGAATCTCACCAGGCTCAAGGTTGACTCAGCCTTCCATCCTCTCAGGGTAGGTAAAGTGGACCTGAGGACCCAAGATTGTTGGGGGCAATAAGCTGACTTTGTAAAAATGCCACTTGGGGGCGGCCAAAAAGCCCTAGTAATAAGCAGGCATATACAATGGAATGAAGGCTATTGCTGAGCACATTGGGTTGTGTCCCAAAAATTGTAAGCCGCCCTGAGTCTTCGGAGAAGGGAGGCATATAAATGTAATTTTTAAAAAAAGTAAACATATTTCAGACACAGGATCCAAGAGACATTGCCTCTTTAAATCCTTTTGCTGGCAATTCTTCAACATGTAGCTGTTCTTTGACAGTTGATGGAAAGAGAATCCTTGATTGCAGGTTTCAGGTGTGCCATGGGGACAACAATAAACAACAGAGCAGTCACCGGGCATTTCTATCGCTGAGGGCTGTTAGAATAACTTTAAGGAACAGAAAGAAGAACAGCCACCAAGATAACGGTCAGAGAAATTAAACCTGAGTCCAAACTAAAAATGTAATTTGAGAAAACATCTGACTTGACCTTCCCATACCCGCCCCCCAATCATTCCCTTGAAGATAAAGGCAGGGAGTGGAAAGGCAGTTTTAGATTGTCAAGGTTCTGTTAGTATAACCCTATAATAAATATTAGTATTAGTTGGTTTCCTAGTCTGGTCTACCTCAAAGGGCTGATACTCCATTGCCTTTTCCTATCTTGGAGACTCTCAGAAGCATATCTAAAGGAATCTCTAGCATCTTTGACCATTTTCCTACATTTCTTGTAGTACACAATAAACAACATGAACCTTCTAGTGTACAACACTTCCATTAGTATTGGAAGCACAACTAACTTCCTGACTGTATCTTTGTTAAAATGTAAAGTTGTGCAGAAATGAGATGAATTATATTGTTCAGTTCAGTTGCTTCAGCCAAAAGAGTTTCATGATAGTAACATTGGGTTGGCTGCCCATTTAAGAAATGAAAACCTGCTTCTTGAGGAATTGAAAATCAAGAATTGAGAAAGGGTGAAAAACAATACACCTGTCAACATTTCTCCCAAACTAACATTTTATTAATTTTATCATTGCTTTCCTGATCTAACTGATCCATCAGGCCACTGTTACATATATTTAATATGTATTTAAGCAGTTGATCCATTTAGTTTAGGTAGACAATAGCAAATAGCATTCTTTACTAGCACTGATGATGTTACTTAGTTTGGGTAATGAAACATCTGCAAGAAAGCAGCCAAGCTCAGAGATCACCAAGCTCTCTGCATTTTAACTTTGAGCTACAAATATTCTCCTTTATTGGCAGTCAATCCATATAAAAAGGGCATGGTCTGCTTTGTATTCATTATTTAATCTATCTAACAAGCCTTACATTACAGAGTAGCAAAAAGGCAACAATTCAACAATTCATTTTCTAGAAAGGGGAGCTCTGGAGCTGAAAAAGATATTTGGGAAAGGAAGACTGAAGGGTCAAAATAGAATCCATTTGTCCATTTGTTTATTTGAATTGCATCTGCAACCTGCTGTTGAGCCACGAAATTATCCTGTGGGGGCCTTTTCCTGTTAAGTTTGCATGAAGAGACAGACGCGGAGTGCTTCAAGCTCTTTGTTTATTAGTGACTACAGCTCAGAACGAACCCACTTTGGCTGGTCTGTGGCTGCTACTTATAGCCAGCAGCCGCAGTTGCCAGCCAATCAGAGTGCAGTGTTTTCCCGCAGTTTTTAAACCAATCATTTCTTACATTTTACAAGAACAGTTCAAACTAAACCAATGACTTTAAACCTGCATACATAACATTTCCCAACAGAGTTTTTCATTTCCCCCAAATCTGTTCCAGTCAAGGGCTCTTCAAGTTTGCATATCAGGAGAGTAGAAGCAGCTGCAGTAAAAGCAGCTGCATTATCTTGATACCACTCAAATATCCTGTTTTTCACATGAGTTGCTATAAGTGAAGAGCAACCAAACTTGGCAACTTTAAGATTTGTGGATTTCAACTCCCTGAATTCCCCAGCCAGCCATCTTTGGAGACCCCTGGTGAAGAGAGTCGTTTGACTCACTTATCCATTGCCAGCAAATTCTTTGCTCCAGCCACTCTAGCACACATTAAATGTATTTGCTGGTGTTCCAGGTCCATACAAAATAGTTTTCCATTAATTTACTATATGTTTCTTATAAACAGAAACATGCACCTGTATTTCTGTTTGCTTTGAATGAAAAAAAAAGATTAGATGTACTCTGTGAATAGCAGGCCTTTGATACAAAAGGGCAAACAATTTCCTAACAGGTGGTTTAAAAAAGGTGGTTTATTTGATCTCCCATGCCCCATATTAGACATTATTCTGCTCCAACCAGATGCTCCTCAGGGGAGTGGACTTTAATATCCATAAGTTTAAGAAGTTTGTTATAACAAATACTAACATTTTAATGTCCATTAATTGTAACTACCTGTAGCAGAGTTCAACAGGTCATAGAAGTCATCAGTTTAGGAAGTTAGGAAATTATACTAACTCAATATGCTTGGATTCATTAATCCAGGACATTTGCCTGCTAAGAACTGCTGGAAAAATATTTATTCTCAATACCAAGTATTTTTTTAGAATCTAGGAAGTTGAATCTGGATGCTAGGTAGGTTAAGCACCTTACAGTAAATTGAAATCACACTGAGTTAAGTATTTAGGCAGAATAACGCAAAGCTCTAACGATGCAAGCAATTCCTTCAGCAGAGATGGATAATACTTATGGGCAAATTATAATATTGTCCAAAAGCTCTGCCTCTTATAATCATTCTCAGATTGAGAATTTACTGCACTAACTTTTATGATGCTTGGCATATTCATCAGTCTGTTAGAAATATATCAAAAAGAGGTAGATTATCTCTTTAACACAGTTTGGATGAGGAAAAAGTATCCTCTCCTTCAGCTGGTATTAAGCCAGAGAATAGCTCTAATGCACTAGCTGTACAAAGAATTTGTTTAAATCATTGGGAAATTAAATGGTGTGAGATCAAGGTCTCAAATTAAGACATCGTGTTTTAATTGGGTTTTAATTCTTTTGTAATGTTAATGTTAATATCCATTAAGCAATGGTTGCACATAATTAACAAGGGGCTTGATAAAGGACATAATAAGTGGTAAGTATATTTCTCAAGGTGAAGCAATACAATTCCTTTAAGTCGTAAGTTGCTCAATAAGAGCTACTTTCTTGAAAATGTCCTTCCGAGTCTGATTGTTACATATTCAGATTGAGGAGTTAAGCCAGTGAATAAAGGCTTCACTCAGGTCCGCCTCCAAGGCAGGAAAAACAGTTTGTTCCTATTGGCTGAGCCGGCTGACAGCTCGCTATAAAAGGCGCAGTGTCAGCCAGACTCTTTGCTGGGTTTTGCTTGTTGCAAATAAAGAGTTTTATTGAAGATCTCTGTCTCTTCTATCAAACCTCTATTCAACACTGATCATTTAAGGAAGTAAGCTCAAATGAACAATATGTTTTATCTTTTTTATACAAATAACTGTTTAATATAAAGAGGCCCAAATAAATACAAAAGCAGTCAACTCTTCTAATGTATAGCCCCAAATCAGCCTTTCATTGTTAAATTTAAATATATAATGCAGCACAGTTCTTTTGCCAGCATTTATGGAGATTTGGTTGGTTTTCAAAGAGAGTTTTCAAAGGAACCTAACTCTGTGTTTTAAGCTGATCATCCGAGCCATTTATAATGTGTCATGAGGATCTGCAATATTTTCCTTTGAGATTCCTCACTTGATGGAAAGCAGTGTTGCCAGCATCTTTCCATTAGTAGTGCCAGACTAAAGATATATTCTTGCTGCCTCAAGCAGCAGCAATCAGCAGCTCTTGTTAAAGCAACTTTTTAAAAGGCTGGCTGCCCTAGTCCCTTAGGCCAATATTTGCTTTTATTTACATTTATCCTCCATGTGTGGGGGCACAGCAATTTCTGCACTCTGTTTAATAAAAGCTAGGGGCTTTTATTCGCCATGTATTAAACATGCATTTATTAATATGTTCCCAATAAACTGAGAACTGTACTTTCCATTAATATGTCTGTACCTCAAGTAGGACTGGGGCTTTATAGCCAATTTTCAATCAAATGCACAATTTAGTACCCTGATCATTTTTCCTTTATTAAAATTTCTACATGCCCACAGAACATATGACTGCAGAAGATAATCGCAGACTTTATAACACAGTCAGGTTTTTCAAAAAGAGAATGTGGATGCAACATCCAATTTTTAACAGCAAGAACTTTTTAAAAGGAGATAACTAACAACAATAGCAAGAGGTAAATCAGCAGGGGAGAGATTTACTCCTTGCTATTGTTATTAGTTAGGGGGAGAGATTTTTATTCTGCCCTTTTTTCATGTACAGCTCAAGGTGGTGAACAAACCTGATATTCCTTTCTCTTACTTTTTCCCACAATAACCCTGTGAAGTGGATTAGGCTGAGACAGAGTGAGAGGCCCAAGGTCACCCAGCTGGCTTTGAACCTAAGGCAGGACTAGAACTCACAGTCTTATATATCTAGGCCAGCAGCTTAACCAATATACTTATGTCTCTATAGATATATGTACAGACACTCATTATCATATACATATAAACAGCATGTCTATTTCCAGCAAAGGGATACAAATGCACAAAGGACTGCTTACTCCAAAAAGGATCATGTTTCTTGTGTTCTCTCATAGATGTTCCTGAAATGACACCCTGAAAAAGGCCTCTGTTGCTGATCTTAATCCCCAGGCAGCTGTGTATAGGAACAAATAATCCCTAGAAATCCTTGGTACTAAGATATTTAAAGTTTTAAATGAACAGTCAGCATTTTCACTTGGTCCAGAAACAAATATAAAGCCAACAGCGCCAGTGTAAAGATTAGACATTATTATCTGGAGATACCAGATTAAATTCCTGTTCTAATTTGTTTTGGGGCACTTATAAAATAAGGTGCCATGAAGGGGTCAAAGTTTCAACAAAGTTTGAGGTATACTAAGCTATACTATAGCTATACTATATTCCATTAAGTCATGATTAATTTCTCACTCAAGGCTCAAATTATTCCTTTTTGGACATATTATGCAAAGACCTAGCTCTCTGGAGAAGGCTGTAATGTTGAGAAAGGTGGGAAGAAGGGGAAAAAGAGGACAACCAGCAAGAACTCTGTTGCAGTGCTGATGAGTGAACATTTGGGAGATTTGAACAAACAGGTTAAGGATAGACTGTCATAGAGAAACGCTATCTGTGCAATCACTAGGAGGTGAAAATGACTAGATGGCACACAATCAAATCAGAGTTTAAATAATCTCTTGAGGAATACGATATAATTGCTGGGGCTATACATAAAGCTAAACCACAAGCATTGTTTATAAAATGCAAAGGCTGGCTTCACCTATTGCGCTGTTTGTATGCAAAGCAAATAAACCATATGGTGAAGGGTATGATCCCTGCCTGTAGAACTCCTACCCTCCACCTATGACACTCACCTCCACATGAAAAGACACCTGTTGGGCTTGAAGGAAAGCATTTGGCTACTGCATTTCAGGATAATAGCTCCTTCTGAATGTCTCCAAAGGCAGTTCTAGACTAGAGAGAACAGAAACATAGAAAAAGAAAGTCAAGTCTTGAATAGCATTGGGGTGAGTAGTAGACTTCTGTGATATTCTTGTTAATTCATGGAACCACCTTGTTTTCTATTAACAATCAATTAATAAAATAAAAGAATACACACACATACACACACACACGCATCTTGCTCTGCTATCTCATGATGGTAGATGGGGAGGGATGTGTGAATAAAAGTATGTATGCAAGAATCCCAGAAGACTCATCTAAGATGTGAAGGCCATTAAGCAGGTACCTACTGTAGCTTGGGCAGCAGTGATATATTGGAGATAGACGATCATTTTAGTAATAATGGCAAAGGCACTATTCAAGGTGCTGGTGTTAACCTATAAAGCCCTTCATGGCATTGGACCGGGGTATTTGCAGGAAACCCTTCTGCTGATAACAGCTTCCCGATGACCCGTGCTCCCACTGGCAGGGCCTGCTCAGGGTGCCATCAGCCAGGCAATGCTGGCTGGCGGCTCCCAGGGGTAGGGCCTTCTCTGTGGGGGCACCCACCCTTTGGAACCAGCTACCCCTGGAGCTCCGGGTGGCCCCTGACCTCTGATCCTTCCTCCGTGGCCTAAAAACTTGGCTGTTCCAACTAGCCTATCTGGACTGAAGGGGGGTCTTTTTAGTGGTTTTTAGTGGTTGTTTTTAAATTTTTAATTGATTTATGAGATTTCTGGTTTAATTAATTTTTTAATATTTATATTGTATTGTTTTTAGTATTGTAAGCCGCCCTGAGTCCTTAGGGAGATAGGGCAGCATATAAATCTCATAAATAAATAAATACTGAGCAGAAGAAAGCAACAATAAATCACTTTTATCACCCATGGATAGAAAATTCTTGGAGGAAATCTCACGCCATTACTATTTGAGCCAGGCGCTGCCTATCCTGTACTTAGGCATTTGGTTTTCCCTGCCTAAGTTCAGGATCTTATTCTTCTCCCCACTGAATTGCAACTTATTGGATAAGACCCAATGTGCAAGTCTGTCAAGATCCTTTGGAATCTTGAGTTAGCAATTCCCTCCAGCTAGTGTCATCTGCAAATTTGATGAACACCCCTTCTTTCACCTCATCTTAGCCATTTATGAAGATGTTGAAGAGCCCTCAACCTAAGACAGAACCTTGAGGTTCTGCACCACATGCTTCCATCCACTTAGAAGTGGTTCCATTGAGGATCACAGACAGAGGGTGGTTGGTTAGCCAACTGCAAATCCATTTATGGATGGTGCTCTCTATCCCACATGGTTTTATCTTACCAAGAAGTAGGCTGTGGTCTACATCATCAAATGCTAGTCTAGTTTATCAAATATCACTGATTTCAAAAGAGTTGACCAATTATTTCTTAAAGGTATTGCCTTCTTTTTTCATTTTTTCATTTGTTTTATTTATATAACATGTAAACATTCAATTTCAATCAAACAGTGTGTTGTCTGGATACAATTATTTTTAAGGAAATCATAATCAAAACGTTTACAATAACATTCAATTAAAGGTTTGTCTTCTATTCATAGATCTGTAGCGCTACCTACTTTTTAATCATTCCTCCCCCACACCCAAGGGGCAAATTGGAGATTAAGTAGCCAAATATGAAAGAGAGCAGTGGAAAATAATAATAATAATTTAAAAAGCACTGAATCATCCTTGGGAGTGCATTTTTCATGGGTTTTCTCCCTTTTGACTAACTTTCCAATGTCAACATTTGCAGTAAATGTTGCTGCAAAATATTGGATGTCAACATGATTTCAGGTCAGTAAGAACTCCTTAATTCTGAAACTTCTCAGGAACATCTTATGTCACATCTTTTCATGCTTTCTTGTGAATTGGCTCACAATTGAAGGCTGAGTGTTGTTCAAACCCCTTTGTGCAAAAATACTGGCATTGAAGACGACACTTCCTCCTTAGAGAACCTCATGTGGAGGCCAGGTTTGTCTGCTTTGGAGAACTAAGCAGAAATGAAGAGATGATTATTGTGGACAGTATGGAATGACATTGTGCAATTATTAGAAGGAGGGTATAAAATGGTTAATGTAGCAGGCAGCTGGTGAAATTGCCGACATGGCTGCGTTCCCTTTTCCACCATGGAAATGCTTGCTTTCAGTGATGTTGGCAAACTTTGTATCTGATTGGCACCATGACAAAAGTGAATCTATTGCATCATCCCTGTTTAGCTAGGATCGCTGCTTGCAGGACAAAAAGTGGGGATGAACAGAGAAAAGGAAGAACTTAGTGATGGTGGCAAATGCTCAGGAGTGAATCTTCTGAAAGGTTTAGTTGGATTCTCTTCAGAGAATATAATTCACTGCAAGCACTACTTTTATGCCAGGCATTGAATGGTTCCTATATGTTTTTCCTTCAGAACCTTCTTCCAGGTCCCTTCTTATTCCTTTTACAACAATCAGACGGAAAATAAGAGTCACGAGCATTGCTATTTTGATACATATTATCAGGGGTGGGCTTCAAAAATCTTAGCAAAGGGCCCCCTGTCCGGTTACTTGGTGGGCGTGGCCATGGTGGGTGTGGCCTAGTTGGCCTCCTGCACCATGGCGGGGGCGGCAGGGTGTTTTTGCCCTCCCCAGCAGAGGTGTTATTCAGCAGGTTCTGACCAGTTCTGGATAACCGGTAGCAGGAATTTTGAGTAGTTTGGAGAACCAGTGGTAACCTCCAGGAGTGGGGTGGGAATGGAGATTTTGCAGGATCCTTCCCCTGCCAAGCCCACCAAACCACACCCACCAAGCCACGCACTGCCCACCAAGCCACGCCCACAGAACTGGCAGTAAAAAAATTTGAATCCCACCACTGCTCCTCAGTTCTGGAGGCTTTCCTTGAGTCTCCATGAGGGTGAAAACGGCCTCCCTGGGCTCTGCAGGCTCTCTGGAAGCTGAAAACGGGCTCATTTCCAGCCTTCCCAAACTTCCGTGAGGCCCGTTTTTCGCCCTCCCCAAGCCTCCATGCATACCCTACACTTACCTGCATCCAAAACGGGTCACATGGGGACTCCTGGGAGGGGCAGGGTGGGCGGGGCCAGCAGGAGAGGGATTTGGGGGTTCTTCGAACTGTGCAGAATCTTAGCTACTGGCTCTCCTGAACCCCAGCAGCCCACCCTGCATATTATTTTTAATGAAGCAGATTGAACAGGACTAATCCAGACATCAGGGAACCTAGATGGCACTGACGGGATATAATGAGCAGATTGGTTTGTGGTTCACCCTTAAGGTTGCTCCTGCCTGCGTAGGCAGAGCAAAGCTTTTCACTCCTTGTCACTTCTAGATGACAAGCACAAGGGCCAGCAGGATGAACAAGGTGGGAGGAAAATTCCTTTTTAGTGCTGAGAGGGAAGCATCCTATTCTTAGCAGAATGCAAATACACAATTATTGCTCCTAAAGTTGGCTGCAAGCTAAAACCTCACTAGCCCAACTAAACATCATGTGCCTTCACCTATAAACACAGGCAGAGATATGTAAGTTGCCTTCTGATGCTAAAAAGTAAGGATAGGATTTACTTTTCCTGTTTTTTTTAAAATTATTATATAGTACTTATAAATATACTTATTATATAGTAAGTTGGACTCATATTGAATCTCCATCACCATGGAAAAACTCTGAGTGACAGTAGCAAAGCATTTTAAAGATCTCATGCAGGCCTGGTTTAAAAAAAAACTTTTCATTCTGGCTTGATGAGAAATAGAAAACTTAATGATTTTTAAAATGAAATTTAACATGTTCTTTATTATATCCTTTGCCCTCTTTGGAATTATTACTGTGTTTGAGTTAGAAGGGTAGAATATAACTTATACTATACATTGAATATATGCCATCTATTCTGTATCTATTTAGTCCATGTGTTCTTTTCAAGGTGAGCAATTACTGTGACATGCAAAAAGGAATAAGAAATAGTAAGGCAAAAATTAAAATAAGAAAAGGAAATATAGCTAAATCTGGTTTGCACCCACAGGATTAACTATACTTCTCTACAGCTTTCTGTCTCTGCATACTGTACCTCAGCCAGGGAATTTTGGTGGGTGGGGTCTAGGAGAAGAGCCTTCTCTTCCATTGTTCCTCCATTTTGGATAAGCTCCCCTCCCCCAGAGGTCAGCTCCATTGGTCCTTACCTTCTGCTAGAGCTTCAAGACCTGGCTCTGTCAGTTGGCTTGGATTTTACCCTGAAAATATACCCTTCTAGTATATTTATATACTGTGTACATTGCCTTTTACTCTTAAACTCAATATATTTATTAATAAAATGTATGCAGCCATTACAAAGTTAAACAAAGAAAGCCAATTCAGCATAGAGGTAAAGGCACCAAACCAGAAACCAGGAGAGTTTTGAGTTCTAGTCATATGTGAGGTATGAAGACCACCTTGGTGACAATGGGCCAGTCAACACAGCTTAGAGCAGGAGTCTCCAACCTTGGCAACTTTAAGACTGGTGGACTTCAACTCTCAGAGTTCCTCAGCCATCAAAACAAAGAGTTGAAGTCTACCAATCTTAAAGTTGCCAAGGTTGGAGAGCCCTGCCTTAGAGAGTTTTGTTATGGGGAAAATAGGAGGAGGAAGAAGTATTATGTTCACTGCCTTGAGTTATTTATAAAAATAATAAAGACCAGATAAAAAAGTCTTTTTAAAAACTGCCCTGTGATCCCAGCAAAAGCATAGGTTTTACAGCAAAACTATAGACTCAGTAGAGGAGCTGTTGCGGCTGTTGAACTGGATTTTACTTGAGAGGGTGCTATCTGGCTCTTTTTATTTTTTATTTTTGCTTTAATGAATTTGTTGGCATGATGAAGCTTTTTCTTATTTTATGGGTATTGTTAATTAGTTGGCATGCAGAAGCTTTTCTATATAAAATATTCAGGACATAAAATAATTCTAGAACTAGATTCGTCATACCTAAATTGATTTTACCCTGAAAATCTCTTATTTGTTCTAATAGTTCAATTAAAATTCATGCTACATATCATTAATATTATTATGAAGATTACCACTGATATTGGGGAGGTTTTCCCTAAGAACTTAAAGCAGTTTACATTGGGATCTCCCCTAAATTTATTCTTATTTTTAATAGTAATTTTATTACTATTTATTATGATAGTGAAAACTAATAGAAGCCAGGCTACATCAGCCAGGGAATCCTGGTGGATGAGTTCTAGGAAAAGAGCCTTCTCAGCCATTGCTCCTGCCTTTAGGAACCCCCAATGATGTCAGCTCCATCACTCCTGACCTTCCATAAGAGCTTAAAGACTGGCTTTGTCAGTTGGCTTTGAGTTCTAATGGGGGGCTTCACATTGTGTGTGGTTGGCAGACTAATTAACAAATGCCACAGCCTACTCCTTCCCTATCTTTTATCTTAGGTTGAGTAATTTATCTTTTTATATTATTTAGTTCATATTGTGTATAGGTTTTGTACTATTTTATCTTTTTAATATTGTAAACCATCCAGAGTTACCCTGTGGCAGGATGGGTGATCAATACATTTAATAAAAAATAATAAATAATAAAAGTTAGAAGAATAAAAAGAAAAAGTAAAAGGTACAGAAAAGAACAAAAAATAGTGTATAGTAAAGAAAAAGAAGAGGAACCTATAAGAATGACTTCGCACCTTCATCACAATTATAAACAATTTTAGTAACATTAATTTCTCTCAAAATGCAACAAATGATCTCTTC
Source organism: Naja naja (assembly GCA_009733165.1). Taxonomy (NCBI): domain Eukaryota; kingdom Metazoa; phylum Chordata; class Lepidosauria; order Squamata; family Elapidae; genus Naja; species Naja naja. The sequence goes on from CM019148.1 coordinate 219,630,717, forward strand.
TTCCTATATTCCATCTCTTATCTATAAAGAAATCCATAAAACATCGTCATTTCAGTCCTGACATTAGCAAAAGTCCATTAATGGTTACCAAAGATAACAAGATATCTAATTTTATCTTTGATCAGAGAAACCAACTTTATACTCCTTCCTTCTGTTTCTAATAATCTTAAACTTTAGTCCACTTAAATAGTGTTGAAGAGGTTGATTTCTTTTCAATTTTTTTCTTTTGTCCTGTCTCACATTTTTTTTAAAGCTTTAACAAGCCTCTTTTGTAAATCCAATATAGGAAAATTATCCAGACAGGTCACTTGCTTGGTTTGTTGCTTGTACAGTGTATCTCTTTTAATTATTAAGACATCAGCCATTTTGTTTTGTATGCCCATGACATCTTTTTCCATGTCATTCTTGCAGCCTGACATTTTAAAATCTACTTTCAACTTAGTTTCAACTTAGATGGACATCACTGACTCTTCAGGTAGAACTTGTTCCTCTTTCATAATAGCTTTTAGATACAATGTATCCGTAAAAGCAAACACTATTAAAGTTAACCTCTGGATCTATTGTTCAAAAATATCTTTCATTATGTCCAACATTAACATATTGTTAATGTTGGACATATAAGGGTCTCCTGCTTGAGCAAGGGATTGGACGAGAAGATCTCCAAGGTTCCTTCCAATTCTATTCTGATTGGTTGGTTGGTTGGTTGGTTGGTTCATTCATTTGTTCGTTGATGCTGATTACAAGAATCCTGTAAATTAATTTGGCTTCAAGAGAGCGCCTGGGACAAAGTCATCCAATTGCAGGTTTTATTTATTTAGCATATGGCAAAAATGTTAAAAAGCACATCATAATTCAATTCTCAATGAAACTATTTACTGTATTTAAAAATTCAAATGTAGACTATTTACATAGTCCATACATGATGGAGTTGTATATGGAAAGCTTTCCTGGTATTTTTCCTCTGATAATTCCCTGATATTCTCCAATTGCAGAGATATCCATTTGATCCAGCAATTTTATCAAAAATGTTCAAAGAAGTATCATATTGCAAGATTTGCCCTCTTTTCAGGGGTGGGATTCAAATTTTTAAACAACCGGTTTTGTGGGCATGGTAGGTGGGTGTGGCCATGTGACTGGGTGGGGATGGCTTCTTCTTGTCTTTTTTTTGCAGCACTCCCCCCCCATATTTTTTGCCTCCTGGGCCTCGGGGAAGCCTCCTGGGGGGCGTTTTTGCTCCTAAGAAGCTTCCCTGGGGCCAGGAAGGCAAAAAATGTAGCTTGGGGTGGGCACCCTCCCCTGTGCTCCATTTTGGGCCTTCTGGGCCTCAGGGAAGCCTTCTGGGGGGCATTTTTGTTCCCAGAAGGCTTCCCTGGGGCCCAGGAAGGCAAAAATGGAGCACGGGGGACACAGCTTTCCCTGCCCCCCCCATGTGTTCATTTTTGCCTCCTGGGCCTCAGGGAAGCCTCCTGGTTGAAGCAGTAAGACAGAGAGGGGGATCCCAGCAGAGCTGATTGTCGGAACAGCTGATCGTTGGGAGGGAAAAAAAATACTTAAGGAGTGACAAGGCAGGGGAAAACGCAGTCAGCGATGTCGCTCATGTGCGTGATGTCATGCATGTGTGATAAGGACTGACTGGGTGGGGAGGGGAGGGACAGGTGGAGAGGGGCCTGCCAGGGGCACAATTTGCCGGTTCTCCAAACTGTGCAGAATCATAACAACCGGTTCTATAGAACCAGTCCAAACTGGTAGAATCCCACCCCTGGCTCTTTTGTATGTGCAAGCAATGTCACGACTGTCCTTTCATCCTATGCCACCTCCCCCAATTCCACCCATCCACCCCTGCAGACACCTCTGTCAAGAGGACTCTACAGGAGCTTGAATAGTAGAGACTCTGCTACTTATACTGAGTTGTGAGAATAACTTTGAGAGATAGGAGAAAGAGCTCCAGTCTACTGTAAACAACGTTCTGATAACAAAAGTTCAAAACAAGCATGGGGATGAAGAAAGCATCTCAGAAGGAACTCTCCCTAATTTTCTGTAAAGTAAAGGTAAGGGAGAGAGAAGTATTTTCAGGCTTGTAAGATTCTGTTAGTGTAACCTCACAATAAAGGGTAGTCTTGGTACACATGGTTTTGGTTTACTATCTGGATTTCCTCAAAGGGCTGACACTGCCAACCCAGGGTTTCTAGAGAAAAGTCATCTGTGAATGTAATTATCATACAGATCTTGGGCATTGTACATTCTCAAATGTGCTACTAGCCTTCTAGTGCTGCCCAAACAAACAACCTATCTCAGAGATTAAAGCCAATAAAATCTGAAAAAACACCTCTTGTCCAGATGTTTTGTGGCCAAATTATTGTGCAATTTCTCAAAGACCAAAGCAGTATTGTTCTGGGGAGAACAGTAGTGCTGCCCAGAATGAAAATTTCTTTGCATTGCTACATAATGAAAAACCAAGTGATATATCTAAAATAATATCTTTTGGCACTGGGTGCAGGCTCCATATTAATCATTATTCCAACCTTGTGGAAATTGAATTTCAATCTCTTCATTTAAGACCCAGGTTTTAATTGCAAAAATATTATTACGAACGCACTTGTTTTGACAGTGCTATTATCTTTTCATATGAAGCAAAGACTTGTTCATTCTTCCATGGCTTAGGAACTTTTATTTATTTATTTATTAAGGTTTGCAGTTAATTTGCTAGCTCACCCTCATTTATTATCGCAGATAAATTTTCTTTAATCAACAGCCTTTTCTTTGATCAATGCATTTAACTTTTTGTAATTAACCAAATTCCATCAATCAATACAGACTGGTGTAATAATCATATTGCAGATGTAAAAATAACTGCATGCACCAGACTTTAACTATTAGTAATCACATGCACACACAAAGATAAGAAAGAACAAGCCTGCTCCATGACTGAAATAGAGATTTCTGTTGTAAAGCAAAATTCTGCCTTCCTTTCTGCCCTTAGGAGAGCCTCTCAGCTGGTCTCTTGAAAAATCAGCACACAAACAGTTGCACGTTTTATAGGGTTATGCATGCTTTGAAAATGACTCAGAAGAAATGCTTTGGGGTGTGAGAACCAGTACTATCCTTCTAATACTTATTAAAGCAATTCATCTTTTTTCAGGTTCTATGCAAGAGAGAGAGAGAGAGGGAGAAAGGGAGAGAGAGAGATTATTGTGGCTGCTTTAATGAGCTCCTTGTGAAAGCAGTGACTTTTTTTTTGCATTTTTGAAAGACATGCTACCTTTAACAAATACCAGGGAAGTACTGGACTCTAAAGCATTTCTTCTGAATCATTTTCAGAATCACACAGACTTACTGTTTTCTTCTTCTGTCAGCTGGTTTAAGGCAACATTTAAGCTGAAGACTGTTGATAATTAACAAATAAATAAGATTTGGGAGTCTGAATACTGCTCTACTGTGCATCTCAAGGTCAGATGCATTCTATAAACTCTCAGTGAATTATTTTTTTCTTTGAACTGCTGTGGCACCCGACCTCTGGAACATCATTTTCCCCAAGGTGAAATTGGCTCCAACCTTGCAGTTCTTTTGGAAGATCCTCAAAACTTGGATGTGCTATCAAGTCTGGGGTCGCAAGGAAGTGTTGAAGTTGTTAAATGATGGCTCTCTGTATAAGTGTAGGTGGTGTTCACACTCCTTGTATTTTTGTTATTGTACTTCAAAACCGCAATTTTATCTGGCCTTTTAAGTGATTTTTAAAAAATAATTGTAGGTTATAATTTTAGTTATGTTTTAGCTTTGTATGCTATCCAGAGTGACATGTAAGTGAATGGGTGGTTCATATAAATTTAATAAATACATACATACATAAAGTTCAGTTTTATTTCAATCTTTGGTTTAAATAAGTCCTACATGGCCTAAGATGAGAAGGTCAGCAACACAATAATCACTTGAGTCAAAGGACTAGTGTTCTCCCACTGTCTGTTGAAGCAATGTTCATTGATGTCCATTAAATAGTGAACAAGATCTCTTTTTTTTAGCCTAGCCTCATGCACAAGAAAATCTATGCTACTGATACCAGTTCCAGGAGAAGCGGTGAACTTGGACTGATTCGTCAAACAATAGATTTAGGAGCAAGATCCACGATTGCCTTGAAATCAGGCAAAACACAGATCTAGGAGACAACTGAAATCTGAAGTCTACTAAATCATGTACTGTCATAAGATTGTCTTATTCTCCAAAGCACCAGAAGGCCGGACAAGAACTAATGGGTAGAAGCTAGCTAAAGAGAGATCCAGCCTTGAACTAAGGAGAAATTTTCTGACAATGAGAATAATTAATCAGTGGAATAACTTGTCTCCCAGAATTATGAATGGTCTATCACTGGAGGTTTTAAAAATAGACTAGACAAGCATTTGACTGGGAAGATATAAGATCTCCTGCCTTGAGCAGGGGGCTAGATCAGAAGACCTCTGCCATCCCTTCCATGTGTCTATTTTCTATAATATATAAGTAGTTAAAAAGATGCATCTTTAATTTCTTTCTTTAATTGAAGGTAGAAATGGTGATGACATCTGAAGAAAGGGAGGGGGGATGGAAACTGAATGTGAAACTTTTCCTGCAGCACAGAACGTTCCCAATCCTACATTCAGAGGCAGACTTCACTGTACAAATGTATTTGTGCTGCAAGAGAAATGAAAACCTTAATTAAATGTTTTTAATTTCAGACTCCAGGATTCCATTTCCAAGCTAGCTTATATTAACTGAAGTTGGATACAGACTTTCTGTTGACTGAACAGATCATATTTTTATTGCCCTGTGCTACAGCATCTAAATATATGAAAGAGACACACACACTCATATCTAGAGATACTGAGATAATAATGTGTGTGTGTGTGTGTGTGTGTGTGTGTCTTGGTGTATTCGGGTCTTGTCCCGTGTAAGATTGAGAGTATCTTACACGGGACAAGACCTAAAGACTACATACCATTACCCATGAAAATCTATGAAATATATATATATATATATATATATATATATATATATATATATATTGGTGTATTCAGGTCTTGTCCCATGTAAGATTGAGAATACCTTGGTGACATTTCGATGAGATCCCACTTGCCATCTTCAGGCTGGTGTCTTTGGCTTTGTGCTTGTGCCAGCAAAGCGTGATCTGAGCTGCCTTCTCTCTATAAATACTGGAGGGGAGGTGTGGTGTGCTGGCTCTGCTGTAAGCGGGTTGGTTGGCTGTGTTTTTGGCTGTGTTGTCGCTTCTTGATTGGTTGATGGAATTGGTGTTTGCTGATTGGTTGGCTTTTTTGTAAGAGGCTGTGTGGCTGAGGTAGTGTCCTTCAGCCTTTTGTGTTTTAGCTACCTGGGTAGTGGGCTGTGTGATGACCTTCTGAGTTTTATTGTTGTGACATCCTGGGTCTTGTGCTGTTATCTCCTGGGTCGTTGTCTGTATTGCAACCTCCGTGTTGCAACCTCCTCCTCCACTACCCAGGTAGCTAAAACACAAAAGGCTGAAGGACACACAGCCACTACCTCAGCCACACAGCCTCTTACAAAAAAGCCAACCAATCAGCAAACACCAATTCCATCAACCAATCAAGAAGCGACAACACAGCCAAAAACACAGCCAACCAACCCGCTTACAGCAGAGCCAGCACACCACACCTCCCCTCCAGTATTTATAGAGAGAAGGCAGCTCAGATCACGCTTTGCTGGCACAAGCACGAAGCTGAAGACACCAGCCTGAAGATGACGAGTGGGATCTCATCGAAACGTCGCCAAGGTATTCTCAATCTTACACGGGACAAGACCCGAATACACCAAGACCTGTGTGTGTGTGTGTGTGTGTGTGTGTGTGTATTAGGAAGTAAATTGTTATACTGTAATATGCAAGTTGGTGAAACTCAAACTTCTGAGCTCTCTCTAGAGCTCAGAAACTGGGAAGGACATCCTACTGAAATTGGCATTCTTCTCGTAGGATGATGAAATATACATTTAAGAGAAAACCCTGGCTTCTTTAAACACCATCACATATTGGTCGATCAATTTTCAGGTAAAATCTGTAAAAGTAAAAGTTGAGGGATGGGAGGGGCACTTTCAGACTTGCAAGATTCTGTTAACGTGACCTTTACAATAAAGATAGCATGAGCACTCATAGCTGTGCTTCTTGCCTGGATTACCTAGTAAAGTTAACACCACATGCAAGCATTTACTTTTGATGCCAAGAAGCAGCCTTCCCAATTGCACCCAACCCCATCCCCTTTCCCAAGAATTTAGATGTCTGCATTGATAGCATAAGTGATGGGGACGCAGTTGGCCCTCCTTCTGTTTTGGGTACACAAGATTGCATGAAAATATGTGCAAAAGAAGATAGCAATAGTAAGAGCACTTAGACTGTTTCACAATGCTTTACAGCCCTCTCTAAGAAGTTTACAGAGCCAGCATATTTGACCCCAACATTCTGGGTCCTCATTTTACCAACCTCGGAAGGATGGAAGCCTGAATCAACTTTGAGCCTGGTGAGATTCAAACTGCCAAATTGCAGGAAGCCGGCAGTCAGCAGAAGTAGCCTGCAGTACTGCATTCTAACCACTGCGCCACCGTGGCTCTTTAAGGATGCATCTTTCCTTGAAACAAAATGATGAAGTAAGGCTGATCCATCTCACTTCAAGCTCCAAGGTTCACCCCATTGCCTTTGATACTGAACGTGAAATACTGAGGACTGAGGACTGAGGACTGAGGACTGAGGACTGAGCCCACTTTGGGCAAGCCTAGCATTTTATTTAACCAGATCCTTACAGTACTGTTATTTTGGTCATTCTCCTATTAGCAATTTCGAGCGTCTTCTAGATTATCCAAATACAGTGGTAAACCAACTACACAAGAGTCAGGCTTTGTTATCACTTCAGTGTTACTGGGTGTTATTTTGAAGATGCTGTAGATCTTCAATGGACAGAGCCTATTGTTTTCTTCACAGATGCTAGCCTGTGGAGCAGCATGGTGCTTTAATTTACCCAACAACTCCAGTTAACTTAGTTAAAGCTCCATGCTGTTTTGTGAAATGCTATCTGTAGATTGATTTAATGAAATTCCTACCTAATCATATTGCTTTGCTGAGGCTTTGTCTAGCTCTATAAAATATCATTTGATATTAAGTTGGGAAATGCTCTGATGATTATTAAATAAAACTCACATCAAAGAAATATACTCATTCCTAACCCTTTCCCCATTTCTGTTCTGTAATCTTCCACCAGTTTTGAACCTCTCATCCTACATTCATCCTTCAAGCCCTACAAAGCATGCAAATCGCTTCTCATTCCATTTCCTTGGGACATTCAAATCTGCATTTAAAACTGACGCACAGAAGACAAAAAAGTGGTTTCTAGGACACTTTGTAGTCCTTTTATACAACATTTACATTTTGTATCATTTGAAAAGTTATAAGGAACATCTTGAACAGCAGTGTATCAGCTATGAATATAATTAATCTTGTGCTCTTTGTGAATCTATATTTATATTTCTGAATCTGATATTTCAAAAAGTGGTGAGGAAAAAAAAGTATTTCTCACAGTCTCTGGAATTCAGTTTTGCATAATTATTGTTTCTTCTGTTCAGTTATATTTTACTTTTTCTCAGTGTTTTTCAAACTTGGCAACTTTAAGATGTGTAGACTTCAGTTTTCAGAATTGAGCATGCTAGGTAGGGAATTCTGGAAGTTTATTTATTTATTTATCTAGCATCTGGCATAACATATGGCAGTAGAAAATATATTAATATTTCATCTAAATTAAAAACACATTAAAATTTGAATGTTAAAAAGATCTATATTTAGACACCAATGTCTATGCCATCTAATCTTTTTCTGTTTATCTGTGAAAAAAATCAGATACTGGACCATTATATACCCTTAGCTTACAACTGGTCACAATCAGCTGATCTACAATTTGATGTGGCCTCCACAGTCACACTGAGGGAAGGATGATATACACCATTTATACAGTAAATCCTGGCAAACACCATGTAAGATGTTAATCCTTTTCAGGATTGTCCATTGCTGGTGAGGTAGCTCAAAATCTGGCACCTTTTATGTGGGGTCATCTATGTATCTTCCTTTTATGTGGGATCATTTATGTATTGGGTTGCCTTGGCATTCCGCAACCCAATTGGCTTTCCATTGGGAATCTGTCAGGATTCTGGCGTTTAACCCCATTTAATCATGAGTCTCAAGCCAAACTTCCAAAACTTTATTGGGAGTTAAAAGGTCCGGCACTGCCTGGGTGTAGCCGACTCTGAGGCACATCATTCATTGTCATCCTTGACCCTGGTTTTCCCCCACTCCCTGGGTGTATCGTAATTCATATTCTCCAATGGGACACATCCATAGCCAAGAGTCATCAATCATACACTCCAGTTAGAATTTTGCACGGCAGAAACTTTGATCATCTAGTTACTATCTTTGAAAACATTTATGGAATGCAGTTTCAGTTTGCAAGCTGCCGCATTGCTCCCCCCTCCCTTTCTGTTGGCAACTCTAAAAGAAATATTTTATGAGTTGACAGAGACAATGTTAAAGTTTATTTATTTATTTATTATTTTATTTGTCAAGAGATTATAAGATAACAGGTATAAGTATAAACATAGTTATGAATAGATGAAATGGATATATATAAGAAAAATAAAAAGAAACAATAGGACAGGGATGGTAGGCACGTTGGTGCGCTTATACATGTCCCCTACAGACCTCTTAGGAAAGGGGTGAGGTCAATAGTAGACAGTCTAAGGTTAAAGTTTTGGGGATTTGGGGAAGAAACCACAGAGTCAGGTAGAGTATTCCAGACATTGACCACTCTGTTGCTGAAGTCGTATTTCTGCAATCAAGTTTGGTGCAGTTTACCTTGAATTTTTATCTATTGTGTGCTCTTGTGTTGTTATGGTTGAAGCTGAAATATTCATTGACAGGTAGGACATTGCATTATAATTTCATGTACTATACTTATATCGGACCGAAGGCAGCGTAGTTCTAGATTTTCTAGGTCTAGAGTTTCAAGTCTGGTGGCATAAGTATTGTGTTAAAGAAGTTGTGCAAGTGCTAGTGTGGGCTTCTTAGATTTGAGCCTTCCAATTGGTAAATGGATGTCATTGTGAACTGATAGGAGACAGTTGTTCATAATTTTTCTGTATTTTCTCATTAGTATAGCTTGCTTTTATAGAGCTGCTATGTGGCGCAGAACAGGAAGTAAAAAAATAGGAGTGGTTTGACACATCCGCTGATGTTTTGATACCTGATGGGTATCACTGAGTCTGGAGTCTACTGGTATGGCAGCTGTTAAGCCATAAAAGGGCACAATATTTCAGTCCTAGTGCTGATGTTCTGAGGGTGGCAGCTAAAGCTCCATCTTGCACTGCTGTGGCCAAATCATCAGGGTAACCCAGCACTGATGATTTCTGGGAATTGAAGTCCACAATCCGAAAGTTGCCAATGTTGAAAAACACTACTCTATACAATTAAGGTTATAGATACCAGGGTGCTGTTCTATAGTATAATATTCCATACATGCAATGATAGTTCCTCATTTCTCTTCTGAAACCTCCTCATTTTTGCCCTTAAAGTAAGCCAGCTATACTACCACTGAAAGATTTATGGGCCCAGTTTAAAGTTAAGAAAAATGTTTGACAACAGAACAGTGTATTTAAAGTAAGAGTATCTGAAACAAAAGCCTGAGTCCAGGGGAAGAAAAGAGACTATCCCGCCCCATTAAAAGGGATAGCGAAATCATTTTCGAAAATGTCTGGCACAGATAAACATTATAGAACAAACCTAACAGAAAGAACACACTGCAATTCAGGCCTTCTAAAGCTAAATACATAGCAAAAGCTTTCCGGAAACACTTGAGAAGAATGTGTGGAGGATTTAAAAGGTTCAGAGTTGTTTACCAAAGCTGAAGGGCACAGACAGGGAGCTGAAAGGCGCTGCATATTAAGCCATTTGCTTTCAAACCAGTTGGGGTTGTGGGGTTGTTGTTGTTTTTGACTGATTGTCTGATTTTAGCTTCAACAGTTATGGGGGTGGGGAGAACCACTAAAGCAGAAACACTTACATAGTGAGCCTAGGGCATTTGGTGCTGTAATGTAACAGAATTCCGAAGCATTGCACTGATTCTTATAGGTATTGTGTCAGGTCTAGTGCACTCTATAGCACAACAGCTGATTATTTATTTATTAGATTTTTATCCCACTTTTATTACATTATAAGTCGCTCAAGGCAATAGACAAACCTTTAAACTTCTTCCTCCTCCTATTTTCCCCACAACAATCCTGTGAGGTAGTGTTCTGGACTGCCACCAGTCAGCAGAGCTGGCGGCCAACTCAGACAGTGAGGAGGTTGGGGAGGAATGCCGGCCAGTCCTGCAATCTGGGGAAGGCTCTGACAAGTGCTCTGCGGCAGAGGCAGAGTTGAGGCCGGGGCCGTCTGACAGTTGTCAGGTGCCTTTGGAGTCAGAGATCAGTGGGGCAGAAGAACAGCTGGAGCCTGTTCCCAGTGTCCGCATGCACAGAACTACCAGAAGAAGGGAACAGTTAAGGAACAAGGGTCGACTCAGGAGTAAAGGCTCAGGTGGACGGTGAATGGCCCCTCCCATAGGGAATAAAGAGGAGGGAAAGGGAAGTGCTGTTTGCAGGAGACAATTAGTCCAATTCATTAGGGTGAAAATGTGTTCCTGACTTCTTTCCAAGTAATTGCTGCTAGAGCGTGGCATTTGGAAGGTATCGGCCCGGCAACTCTCCAAGCCTGATCAAGGTCTATAGTTGTGAAATCTCATGAAAGACTGTTTGCCGGGACTTTGCTGGAGAGGAATTCACTTTAACATAAATAAAAGGGGTTTTATTGGGACGCGGAGTCTGCTTCATGATCTTGGGAAGCCTAAGTCAGAACCGGGGGGTTGGGTTGAGAGCAGAGGTGGGATTCAGCCATTTCGGACTGGTTCAGCCGAACCAATTGTTAATTTTTTGTGCAGTTTGTGCCCCACCCTCCCTGCTCCTCCCAGTCACTTCTTATTTCACCTCAGCCGCCTTGGCCATAGCATAGCAGTTGCTTCTCTCTGGCTCCCTCGCTCGCTAGCTCACATGGCCCCTGCAGTCTAGCCCACTTGCCTGCCTTCACCCCAGCCTCCCATGTGGCAAAGCTCCATGCCAAGCCTTCCTTCGCCATTCTCCGCTGCCCCCAGATGGCCCAACTACCTGCCTGCCTGGTGAGCCTTCCTTCACCTCTTTGCTGGTGCAAATGGCCTGCAGCTGCTGCCTCTTTGCCGGTATGATAGGCCTGCAGCTACTGCTTCTTTGCTGGTGCGAGCAGCCTACAGCCACTGGCTCTTTGCCAGCATGAGCGGCCTGCAGCCACTGCCTCTTTGCCAGCCTGAACTGGCAAAGAGGCGGCAGCTGCAGGCCGCTCGTGCTGGCAAAGAGTCGGTGACTGTAGGCCGCTCATGCCAGCAAAGAGGCGACAGTGGCAGGCCAGTGTCTCAAGGCCAGTGTCTCGGAGTTGTGCCCAGCTGCACCAACAAAGACTGGAAGTTGCTGCTTGCTGTTTCCTGCTGCAAAAATCTTTTTAAAAACCCTGACTGTCGGGCAGCAAGACCCAGCAAGACATGAGGCATCAGAGAATCCCTGTTGCTGTTGCTGTACAAAAGTAAGTCTAAGGCTCCAGCCATCACCACCACCACTTCAGTCCACCTGTGCTGCCCCACCTTGCCTTGAGTGACATCGAGTTGGCCGTGCCCACTCAGTCACATGACCCACCCAGCCACGCCTTCCTAGCCATTAGGAAGTTTAGAAAGTTATGATGCCAGGGAAAATTCTAGGCATTTTCATATACAGTTTGCTCCACACAAGGGTTGTGCCATCTTTCTTATTTTGTTCATACACAATCAGAAGTGGCAAATCTTGAAGGCATATTTTACTCTTTATTTGCTGTTTCTGAGAATTACATACAAATGCCACCATTTTTGCTAACTTGATCATAGTTCTCCCCTTAAATATCAGGTTTTGATTTTTTTTCTTTCCCTGGATGATTATCTTCTTTTTATAACAGACTTTTTATCCATTTTGTTAAGTTTGCATAGAGAGGCAGGACGCGGAGTGCTTCAACTCAAAGTTTATTGTGACTTCAGCTCAGAACGGACCCGATTTGGCTTAGCCGAGGCAGCTATATATAGCCGGCTGCCTCGGCTGACAGCCAATCAGAGTGCAGGGTTTTCCCACACTTTTGAACCAATGATTTCAAACACTTTACAAGAACAACCAATCATATTCAAACTCTGCATACATAACACCCCTCCCCACTAGGTTTGGTCCATACTCAAACCCCATCTATCTAACATATTCTTGTAGATAGGTGGGGCTCTTACAGGTACGTTGAGACCTGCGTGGTTCAGGTGTTTTGGGAATCTCACTTTGTGAGGAAGGAAATATATCTGGCAACATTCCCTTATTAGGACTTCTTGTATTGGTAGAACCTGCTTGGTTACTGCAACCTGGTCTCTCCTCCCAGCCCATCTCCAACCCAATGTCACCCCCTAAATCAGGTAGTGATGTGCAATCTTCTATTTGCACAAATGGTTGTTGGTACCCTGACAGGTTTTGGGATGGTTCCTGTCGTGTTAGCTCGTTACACATGGGGTTGATTCTCACTTGCTGATTACCATCATTATCTCCCCTTCCCCTAGAAGAGGCTGAGGGTATTGAATCCTGAGAGGAGCAAGGGCGATGCTCCAGAGGCAATCTGGACCGTAACTGGTCTATGTGCCTACTCCACAAGACACCATTCTCAGTTTGAACTCTGTAAGACCTGGGGCCTGTAACCTGGGTTATCTCAGCAGGAATCCATAGTGGTTCATCCACAAGGTTCTTAGCATAAACAGAATCACCCACAGTGAATGTGCGAGTTTTGCTGGTGGAATCTAGGGGTGCGTTGGGTGCGTAAGTGGGGTGAAGGCGGTCTAGGGTAGACCTGAGTTTTCTCCCTATCAAAAGCTCGGCAGGAGTTAAGTTAGTGGATGGACTAGGAGTGATGTGTTGGATACTGAGTAGTTTTTCAACTTTCTCAGTGATGTCCCCTGGACCCAATTGTTGGAGTTTCTCCTTGGTAGTCTTTAAGAGTTAATGCCTGCTTCTTGAAGTGAGTCTTCTGAATGTCTGGTATCAGTCTCTTAATAGTGTCCCATGACACCATGGATAAATATGAACCTGAGTCCACTTCCATTTGGCAAGGCCTTCCTTCAATGAATACCTTGATATGCACTTTCCTGTTATTTAAAGGGGAAGAATGACCAATAGTTACTGTTTGATGAGTTTCATTCCTTCCATTTGCGTCTGAGTTGCGCCCCATTTTCTCACTGGTGTTGTTTGGCTTGACTTCTCTGTCTTTATTGTTTGTAGCAAATTTTCTTCTGTTTGGTGGAGTTCTGGATGATTTGCAGACTCTTGCAAGGTGCCCTCTTTTTTCACATCGGAGGCAAATGGTGTCCAGGAACTTGCATTCAGTGCGGGGGTGGTTTCCCCACAACCTATGCAGTGGAAATCATGCCTCTTCCTTCTCAGGTCATTTCTTTTCCGCTCCATTCTGAGTCTGTTAATTTCTTCTTCTTCTCCACTGTCTTCTGACTCAGATTCAAGTTCATCAAAATGAGTTGTAGTGGTCTTTTCCCCATCTAAATGGCCCGTAGTCTTGTTCATCTTTCTCATGGCTGCTGCTGAGGATTTGGTGGCTTCTGCTGAAGATGCTTCCTCTATGGCTTCTTTCAGCATGATCTTGGGTTTCATTAGTAATTTGCTCTGCAAAACCTTGTCTTTAAGGCCCAAAAAAAACGATCGCATGGCCTCCTCTAAGCTGCTGAATTCGCATGCACCCCCAATGTCTCTTAAACTTGCCACGAAGTCATTTATGCTTTCATCTTCCCCCTGATCGAGGCGGTAAAACTCATGTCTCTTAATGAGGCACAATACTTGGGGTGCGTAGTGTGCCCTTAAAAGCCTCTCTAGATCAGGCCATGCCATTACCTTCATGTCTGCTGCACCCGCTAATGCCTTCGCCATCTTGAAAACTGCCAGACCGCAATACATGAGAAAAACTGCCCTCTTCCGCTGCTCAGAAATGGCGGCAAGATCGCTTCCTTCCAAAAACATCTGAAACCGATCTGCATACGACTCCCAGTCTTCATTCTTTGGGTCAAATGGGGCTGGGGGGGGTGTTCAATGCAGCCATCTCGCTCTTCTCTGTTCCGCGTTGCCTTCTCTTCAGGGAAATCCCACCTTCGTCGCCAGTGTTAAGTTCGCATAGAGAGGCAGGACGCGGAGTGCTTCAACTCAAAGTTTATTGTGACTTCAGCTCAGAACGGATTCAATTTGGCTTAGCCGAGGCAGCTATATATAGCCGGCTGCCTCGGCTGACAGCCAATCAGAGTGTAGGGTTTTCCCGCACTTTTGAACCAATGATTTCAAACACTTTACAAGAACAACCAATCATATTCAAACTCTGCATACATAACACATTTAAACTGTTTTCTCATGAGGAATAACACCAGAAAGTGAAATCTGTTTTTTTATTATTACAGCAGGGGACCAGAAGCCACAGCCTTAGGACTGCAAAGTTTAATATGACCTCCCTCTTTCCAAAAGTAGCCATAAATCATAGTAAGGCAAAGGAAGAAATTAGAAGTATATGAAATATATACTTATATACAGTTATATTGACTGTAGTTAATTGAATTACAATATAATTACATGTTAAATGGGTTGCAATCTAATTGAACCTATTTTGTTTTTTTTTACCTTGCTCTGTCTATATGACCTTGCTGTGGCCTTATCAACCTTTTGAGCCACAGCCTCTAGTAATCTTCTCAAAGGTCAAACATGATGGCTGCCTTCAACAAACTTGCCACTCCTGACTTATATAATTGGATGTCACATTGCACAAATATAATGCCACTCTGTTCCTGGACATTCTGCATATAAGGACTAGTAATTGATTTGGGTTTTAATGCCTCCTGCAGCTGTGCAAAGAGAGTCTGCCTACAATTCTGAAGCTTGTTGAGATTAATAGTAAGGTCAATGCCTTCTGAGACACCGTAATTTGAGCAATTTTTATTGGGAGGTGATTTACCAAACTCTGGGACTTTGGATTGATTTACATACCCATAAGGCATCCACTAAGCACTACATAACACGAGGCTGGGCCTTGTCAGAACTAATGCCACAAGTATTATATGTCTCTAAAAATGGGATAGAGCTTTTCAGTTCAATCAGCCCTGAATAATCAATGCAAAGGCTTCAAAACATTTTGTTACTGGAAAATATACATATACACAAATAAGCTAGTAACCAACATATTAAATAGCCTTATTCTGATTTGCTTGGTAAATGAAATTTTGTATTATTGTCTTTAAGAATTTGCAAGGTCAGTAAAAAACTTTGATGTGAAATTACAAGTGCTTTCTGGCAACTATTAAAACTATCGTCCTAGACTGTCTTCTTACTCATTTATCAGCCAACACATTTGAAGTGGCTCTGACAAAATGTGTAGCACTTCAATTGAAAATCAAGTATAGAATAAGAACAAGCCTGAGATTTCTTGGTATCCCCAACTTAATATAAATTGAGCAGAGGAATTGAAACTACTTTAAGTATTTTACAGCATTTGCTTATCTGTCCAATTACGATGTCTCTGATGTTTTTAACCAAGAATGCCATGTCTCTGCATGCGTAGATTGAATTTGACCATAAAGTTATAGTTTCTTTTGTTGCCTACTTTTTTTTAAATGGAATTTAAGGAATTATGTCTAGGATCTTCTGTGTTTACAAAATGTGCTCTGGGATTGTCACATTCCTTCTCATCAATAAAGAATGATATGCAATCCTAGGTTCAGGTCTCTTGCTCAGATGTGGTTCCCCCTGCAATGAATCTTGCTTATTATGTGACTCTTTTGGGACTTTTTAGAAAGTGAATCTCACTGTTGTTACTTTAATAGCTATCCATATAATAGAATAATGAGGAGTAATCCCATTAATTTGCATATCAAAATTTCTGGAACCAAATTGGGTAAATTCAGTGTACACTAAAACCAAAAAGGCTTTTAAAAATGAATATTGTTTGGATTGTTGTAAGCTCACACACCATTCCTTCACTTTCAGATGCCAGTATATACTGATATTCCCTCTGCTGATAAGGTTCGCCATAATTTATAATGAAAAGTTCTTGATGAGTAAAGGATTAATGGTCCTTCTGAAGATACCTGTCAGCATTCCAACCAAATTCTCTATCCTGAATTCAGCACTCAGAGACAAAGTCCATCCAAGTAAGAATTTATTAGAAAAGTCATGTTGGCACATCTGGGGAAAATCCGAATCTGAATTCCCACGTTTCTACCCCCCACACAAAAACTCACACCCTGCCCCTATTGACGTCACACCCACCGATCCACCTCAATTCTGAACTCCTGCCAAGTCCAACGACTCAGCCTTGAGCTCTAGCCAAAGAATGTTGTTGTGGCTATCCTCCCTTTTCACTACTCTCCTGTTCCCATAGCATGCCCATCCCCCCTTGTGGCAGCCCTAAATCTGAATCAAGATGGATCCAGGGCTGACAATACCATTAGTTGCTGAGACCCTTTTTGTTTGTGTCAGTCACAATTTGTGGAATGCCTTGCCCCAGAGATGCCTTGATCTCCTTCTTTGTCTATGTTCAGACCTTATGGAAACAACTGAGAATCTACCTATGTTCAGGAAAAGCAGAACACACATAATTATTCATGCCTTGCAACACACTGCACAGGTTGATGATGACCTCTTGTTCTTGGTGTTGTCCCCCACCCCCAAAAGTAGTGCAGGCTGTTAAATGCCTAGCACCTAATTCCAGCTGCCTGCAATTATTGCAGGCTCGAATCCCACCAGGCTCAAGGTTGACTCAGCCTTCCATCCTCTTGGGGTAGGTAAATCGAGGACCCAAGATTGTTGGGGGCAATAAGCTGACTTTGTAAAAATGCCGCTTAGTAATAAGCAGGCATATACAGTGGAACGAAGGCTATTGCTGAGCGCATTGGGTTGCACTCCAAAAATTGTAAGCCGCCCTGAGTCTCCGGAGAAGGGCGGGATATAAATATGAATTTTAAAAAAAGTGATTAAGCAGCTTCTTTCCACATCAGGGACAAATAGAAAGCAATGGAGCCAGCTTGTTTCTCTCCATTTTTCAGGATTCCCAAAGAAGTCTTCTCAGGACTTAGAAAAAGCTGTCCAATGACATCTTTATGATCTTACTTTTAAATTGTGTTTAAGTGTTTTAGTGTTGTTTTCAATCTGTTATGATGGCTTCAATGTTCACTTTACGTTTTTATGATGTTGCTGATGATTTATTTTGATATGTTACAAGCTGCCTTGATGGCTTCAGCCCAAAATGAATACAAGGAATTAAATAAAAGCTGTAATAACATCTTGAGAGGAAAAAGTCATCTGTTCACATACCTTTGCATGAACATAGTTTTCCTTTTGAGGGCATCTTACCAATGTGACAATCACATTGCCCTTGGGGCCAAGGACCCATTTATTTCTACACAAATGGAGTATAGTACAATTAGCCTTTTGCTAGTACTGAGTCACGTGCCAATCTACTTGGCTTTTGAAGATGGAATAGGAAAGACTCGGTCTTGTTCTTCTTTTTAAAAAAATCAATAAGCAAAATTGTAGGCTGTGAATCTGTTTTCCCAACTCCTAGTCCAAAACACATGGACAGCATTGGACCAGGAAGGGTTGGAAGGACCACATACAGCCTGTTGGGACCATGTTAAGAAAATATGGCAGCAAACCAAAGCATTTTTGTATGTTGGAGTAAATCATAGTCAAAAAACACATACACAAAGAAAAAATGCAGTTGTTGAATCTCAGATAAGCACAATATAGCTAGGAAAAAGAGTTAAAATCCCTTAATTCCCCAAGGATAAAAAAAAATCTAAAAGCCTACTATGCCTCTTCTTGTGATGCCATTATCTTACTGTTTTATCCTATGTATGCCTGTTACTGAAATTTCTTTTTAGAAGAGTTGTCCTTGTGTTATTGAAAATTTGTCTACTCTTATTCTTATTCTCTTATTGTATAAGTTAACATGGGTGAACATTTAGTAAGTGTCAATTAAATCATGCTGTCATCTGTTAAGAAATCTCTCATAAATCACTAGGTAATTGTTGCAATTGCAATAATAGCACTTAAACTTGTATATTGCCCCATAGTGCCTTACAACAGTCTCTGGGCAGCTTACAATGTCAGCATATTGCCCCCAACAATCTGGGTCCTCATTTTATCAACCTTAGAAGAATGGAAGGCTGAGTTAATCTTGAGCCCCATCAGGATCGAACTTCAGACTTGTACTTGTACTGTATTCTAACCACTACGCCACCACGGTTCTTAGACTCGTGAAAGAGGAATTTTCTGGATTTGCTAAAAATCATTGTGAGGGATATGACAACAAGGTATTTTTGCATTCAATGTTATTTTGTAAACAGAGAGGAGCAACAGTATGGTGTCTATTGAATACAAATTCATCACCAAGATTCTCTAATGCAATTTTATTTGAAGGTTAAGGTGCACAGAAGGCTGGCTCTAAGCCAGTTTTTTAAAATGCTGTCCAGTTGGAGACACTTTGGCAACAGCGTGCAATGTATTCAGCCCAGACTGCAGGCTACCACTTATTTCCATTAGACAACTCCCCTGTTTTGTGACCTCCCACCTTTCTGTTCCAGAAAAGTAACTGGCAAAACTGATTGCAGGCAAATCTTCCGGGACCTACAAACATTTATATGCATGAGTGTGTAGCTCATAGATTATTTGGAAGCAGGGAACAAAACTCTTCTGCCTCAAGTACCTGGGAAATTTTGTGGAATGCTGGAATTGTACTTCTTCAAAGTATTTTTTAAAAAGAGAGAAAAGGTAAACGAAGGAAACTAAGAAAGAAACATAATAATTTAGCTTTATTATTCTTTATTGGCCAAGGGTGATTGGACACACAGGGAATTTGTCTTTGGTGCATATGCTCTCAGTGTACATAAAAAGAAAAAGAAAAAAAATACATTCATCAAGAATCATAAATATAGTCATAGGTTAATAATAATTTATAATAATTGTTTAATCAAATCATACTAGGAAACAAATAAAAACAATATAAATTGTAAAGATACAAGCAACACAGTTAAAGTCATAAGTGGGAAGAGATAGGTACTAGGAAGTATTATTATAATCTAGTAGTAGAGGAATAATAGTAATACAGTCTTAGTAAATAATTGACAGTGTTGTGGGAATTAGTTGTTTAGAAGAGTGATGGCCTTCAGGGAAAAACTGTTCCTGTGTCCAGTTGTTCTGGTGTGCAATGCCCTATAGCGTTGTTTTGAAGATAGAAGTTGAAACAATTTATGTCTGGGATATGAAGGGTCTGTAGATATTTTCACAGCCCTCTTTTTTACTCATGCAGTACAATTAAGAATAAAACATTTCTTTGGGATTTCAAACAAGGTATGATTGACTAATGAACCAGCATTACATTGATTGACTATGCCATGCAACAGTCAGAACAAAAGTCTGAAACAGGGTTTCCCTCAGAGGTGGTATTCAGCAGGTTCTGACCAGTTCTGGAGAACTGGTAGTGGAAATTTTGAGTAGTTCGGAGAACCGGCAAATACCACCTCTGACAGGCCTCACCCCCATCTATTCTCTGCCTCCTGAGTCCCAGCTGATCAGCTGGGTCTTCTTTTGTTGCCCTGCACAGGAGAACAGAGCTGGAAAGCAGGTTAGTGGGGTGGGGAGGGAATGGGGATTTTGCAGTAACCTGTCCCCAGGAGTGGGGAGGGAATGGAAATTTTGTAGTATCCTTCCCCTGCCACGCCCACCAAGCTATCCCCAACAAGCCACACCCACAGAAGTAGTAGTAAAAAAATTTGAATCCTACCACTGGTTTCCCTAACTGTGAGGGGCACATTCCTCAGGTAGGTACAGACAAACTCCAGGGGAGATGTGGAAAACCTTTTAGATAAAATTTTCCAATAACATTATCTTTCACAAAGTTTCATTGTATTGCTTGTGTTGTTCATTTGTGTTCATTTTCGTGTTTGGATTTTTAGGGGAAGTATGTACATTAAGATTATAGTCAAGGGAAGTATGAGGGGAAAAGGTTGAAGAACCCTTGATCTAAAACACCGGTGTCAAACTCGATCGGGTCATGTGATATCATGTGATGTACAGTATCACTATGTTTTTTGCCTTTGCAGAGCCAGGGTGGGTGTGGCCTGTGTGCGATGTATCCGGCCCATGGGCTGCCAGTTTGACACCTCTGGTCTAAAAGGTACTAGAACTAAGCACTGGCTCAGTTGAAGGAGTGGACTTTACGCTGCAATGTCATCAGCTAACTGCTGAGATTAGCCTGCCACAAGATGAATCCCAAACAGGCAGGAGTACTTGGGATCAGATAGTCCCCAAGGTGCTTCTTCAAAAGGCCACTGGATTTTCTTTGTTTTTCCTTGAAGATGTTTCAGTTCCCATCCAAGAAGCTTCACAAAGTTCATGGAGAACATACATCTTCATTTGGATGAGAAGCAAAACGTCTTCAAGGAAAAACAAAGAAAGTCCAGTTGTCCCTTGAAAAGCACCTTTGGGACAACTATGACCTGGATGACTGAGAATCTCCATAGACTTTGTGATCAGATAACAGGAAAAGATGGGAAACAAAGTGGACAAATGCACTCTGGGGTCACTTGGAAGCTGGAGGAGAGATCAACAGAAGGCAACAACATCCATTTCTGGTCTCTGTACAGACAGTTGCCTGTTCATTCTGCAGACGGGGCAACTGGGAAATAAGGATGAAGCTCATCCAATGCACCCTTTGGGTCCTCGATAAAGTAGCTTCTAGAATGGAGACTGGGGAAACATGCCTATTTTACCTCAGCCTCAATTATCAATCCCAAAAAGCCTGCAGTATTTCCTGGGTGGGTGGGTGGAACCCATATGTGTGAAGCTCTTTATTTTCCCATCCAAGAAGTACTTTACTGCCACAACTTCCTTTGGATTTCTTCTTAGATACTTCTAAACAAAGCCCTGGCTACAGCCACCCACCATTTTAACTTGCACATAATGGCTTGTGTGGGACAGAGACTCTTTCTTCTCAATAAAGATTAAGAGGGAAGATGGGTTTTTTTTTCCTGGATAGCAGGCTGGCTTTTCATTCTTTTGAAATTAATGAAAACAATATTGCAAGGAGATTTTTGAGGGCATAGTAGGATCTCTAAGCAGCACATTGCCCTAACCTGGAACAATAACTTTTACTTAATATGGTTTCTAACTAAACCATATTGTATTTATGACATAGTAGGTGCGACTCTTCTATGTTATGTGCATAGAACATTAAACAAAGCTCCCCTAGAAAAAGTTTTATCTCATTTTCAACTACAACTACATAGGGGACTACCACAAAGTCATTTCAGATATATGTAAAAAGGGGGAAAAAAATAGCAGTGCTGAAAAAATCCAGGCACATCCATCTGAATCTTTGCCATAATTGAATGAAAAATATGCAGACCTACTGAGAAAAATTAGGAACATGGTTTTGCAAATTTCCATTCATATCAGTACACCGCTTATATGGCACCATGCTATGCAAACCAGCTGCTTCTTTCTGGGGGAAAGAGAAGCGAGAGTTGGTCAATCTAATCCTTTTGTTTGATAAGCATCTGAACAAATTCTGTCTTTTTATTGCTATCTTGATGTAAGACCTGAACCATCTATCTTGGGGTGGATTTAGCGTGAAAGATTCTTAAACTGAGTGCACAGAATGTTCCGTTCCACTTCTGAAGACTTTTCTCCTTTCATCTATTAGGAGGGCTCTGACAGTTGGCAAGAAGCTTGCCATTTGCTCTGGATTAAGGAACACCTTCAGAAGTTTCTCTCATTAAATAGGAAGTTGAATTCTTCCCCTGGGAACGTATCTTTTTTGACAAGCCTCGAAGCCTGTGGTGTGTATGTGCTAAAGCCACAATCTGGCTCCCCGGTTCTTAAATCAAGGTGACTTATATTTTCTTTGTCTAAGATTTTCTAATCCAGTACATTGATTAGACACACATCATTAATATATGGGCACGTATTTGCACTCACACATATATTGTGGCTTTCTCCATTGTTTGTTATTTGAACCATTTTATCTTGCTGGCATTCAAATTATGCATCTGGCTAAAATGCCCAGCAATGATTCTCAAAGTGTGAGCATTGATTTTTTTTAGAAACAGACTTCTGTTTTGAATTTCTCTCTATAAGAATACATTGGAGCTTGAATATGTGTACCAATAAGAGCCTTGTAACAGAGCTATGAAGTGTATTATTACCTAATTTCAGCAAAATGTTTACATTAATTCAACCAATCCATATATTGTTTCTAATTGGATTTGTCAACTTGTTCTGAATTCTATCCTTAGATAGAAGCCAGCTTTACTGCATTCAACAATGCCTCCAAGAAGTAACTGCGGAACTGCAGCCTGAAGATCAGATGGGAAAGAACTTCTAAATGGTCATAATTTGATTTTCTATTGGATTAAGATACGTGCTATTTTCTAGGAAAAAGAAAATTCATTTCAATTCAACCTCTTAAGCACTCTAAGAGAGAGACTTGATAATCACAAAGCACACCTACATTAGCTGCCATTATTATGAGCTGATCTAATCAACTAAATATATAAATAATTTCATGTGAAAGAGTATTTGTCACTGGCTCTCTTTGTTTTGCTGCTGTTATTGCTTCTGGTACTGTTATGATCTACACAATAATATCATCAACAACACAACAGAGAAATACAGTGGACCAACATTAAACACGCTCTGTCTAATTACTTAATAAAATTTAATCTGTTTCTTTCTTGGAGATGAAAATAAATGACATGTTTCACTTTAGATTTCCTTTTACATTACCATATTTGTCCCATGTGACATAGATGAATAATGCAACGTTTTCCACTACTCTAACAAAATAGAAATCACCCTAGGGCAAAGGCAAATCAATTCTGTATCATTCCATTTAAAACATACCCATGTGCAGAATGTTTTACTTTCACCACGGTCATAATTTAGCCATATTTAGATTGATATTTGGGCAGGAGGGAGGAAATGTTATCATTGTTCATGTGTAAGTATTTAGTAATTAATTTCTCTAGAGCCTTCCCAATTTACATACATAAGTTCCTATGAACCATACAGGACAGAACAGAAGCAAAACATGGGGAGGGGAAGATTTCTGAAGCCTTTTGTGCATTATTAGGAGCAGTTAGTTTGACACCTAGTGCTGATGGTGGCTTCATTGCTTTCAAATCTTCTCATGAAGCTAGCAACATACAAGGCACTTTTCTTTAAGTAAGACAAGGATGGTGCAGCAACCTGTCCAACAAACACAACACCATGTGTTGAAACAACAATCATATCCAGCTAGATAATGAAACCACTGCAAGAAAAACAACCGAGAACACTGCAGTTCAACCACAAACTACATATATTCTCTACGATTGGAGCACTATAATAGCTGATCAAGCTCTCAGGAGAACTGCTTTGATTCCTATTTCCCCAAAACAACTTTTCTTTTATACTGATCGCGATGAATGGTAGAAAAGCTAAATATAACTTTACTTCTAGCCAAGGATTTAGTGTTCCTGTTTCGGCTTGATGACAAACACATAAAGGGCCCAAGACACCTAAGGACCTATTGATTTTTAATTTGAGCGATACCAAACTGTGATCAGTAGGATTTGTATGTACTTTATAGGTGAATGATATTCTTTTCTTTCAAACAAAGCAAACTATTTAAAATGATTAAATAAAATTAACCTATCTATCCACTGCAGAGAGGCTGGACCTGTTAGCTCAGACTGACTCTCGTCATGGATAGAACCGGATGGTTTTCAGAGTGAGTTGGGGCTTGTTCCTGCAGATCTGCCACATGGCCCATCCAGGGCTGGGCTGCTGGGGGTTCGCAGGGGTTTGGGAGAGCCCCTAGCTAAGATTCTGTGCAGATCGAAGAACCCCCAAATCCCACTCCTGGCTGGCTCTGCCCACCCCACCCCTCCCCTCCCAGGAATCCCCAAGCGGCCTGTTTTGG
The DNA here is from genome assembly GCA_009733165.1 of Naja naja. Classification (NCBI taxonomy): domain Eukaryota; kingdom Metazoa; phylum Chordata; class Lepidosauria; order Squamata; family Elapidae; genus Naja; species Naja naja. The sequence continues at coordinate 219,654,865 of CM019148.1, forward strand.
ATGCAGGTGAGTGCAAGGCATACGCAGAGGCTTGGGGAGGGCAAAAAACAGGCCTCCCAGAAGTTCAGGAAGACCAAAAATGGGCCTGTTTCTGGCTTCCAGAGAGCCTCCAGAGCCCAGGGAAGCCATTTTCACCTTCCCAGGGGCTCAAGGAAAGCCTCCAGAGCCCAGGGATGGCAAAAACGCCCCCCCCTCATGGTGCAGGAGTCTGACTAGGCCATGCCCACCATGGTCATGCCCACCCAGCAACCAGTCAGAGAAACTGTTGCTAAAATTTTTGAAGCTCACCCCTGGGCCCCTCTGAGGCCTCAATCACTGCTTGGAATAGAAGGGCAGCAGATTATGTCTATATGACCTCTTATGCTTCCCCTCTCATGGAAGCCATAAGCCTCATGGAAAGTTGAGTGGGGGATTGTACTAGAAAACCTCCCAGATCCCTTCCAAATCTGTTATTCTCTTACTCCCAATGGTTTACGGAAAGCTGAGGGAGTTGAAAAGAGAGAAAAGTGCTGGTGCTCTATTTACACTTACTCGTGCCTAGTCACCTCCTGGCTCAACTATCGCAATGTACTCTATGTGGAATTACCCTTGATGTGTATCCAGTACCACAGCTCATGTAAAAAAGGCAACAATGGGGGCAGTTATGTGTGTTTCTTATAGAACACGTGTTAAACCTCTGCTCCATGAGATACCTTGATTAATTTGTTTCTGGGTCCAATTCAAGAAGCTGGTTTAAAGTTCTAAATGGCATTAAACTGGGTTATCTCTCCCCAGCAGGTACATCTTTCCATCCTATCATATCTAGTAGAGTTGGTATGCGGTGGGTTCTGTCATTTAGAGAGCTACATTAGGCAGGCTGCAAGAAGCTGTGGCACCTTCAGTGTGGAATATTCTCTTCCCTGAGGTTAGACTGGGAGCATCTCTCCTGACTTTCTGAAAATCCCTTCAGACCTGGTTGTGCCATCATGTCTGGGGACTGGCAGATAAGTAAAATGACTCCATTACTACTGAAATCCCTTCACCATTTTTTTCTCTTTTCTAACTGTATCTTTATTGTTTTTAATAATTATTATTGTAATAGGTGTATTATTGTTTTTTTTACTTTGTTCTACACCACTTGTTTGCTTTGTGAGATGGACTGCTATATACACTTGAATACAATAAATAACTTCAGTCAGCTGACAGGTTTGCTAAACACTTTCCCAATTTACAGTGCAAACTTTTTAAGTTACAAGGATATTGCCACAAGTGGCTAAATCTTATATATGCAGGGAGTGGGGGAGAGATAAGGGTTAGTAACAATCCTTTTTTCTTGCCATGTATAGACCAGGGATAATCACTTGCAAATAGAGGCCTTGGGAAGGGTTTTCATTTTCGTCCATGAAGCGTCCTTTAAAATCCTATATACTTTGAACAGAGACAGTTGTCATTTTAATCCTTTAACCTTCCCAAAAACCTTTAAACTATCATAACAGAGTCAAATAACAGAGCTAAAAACTTCAAGTATAAGCACTCCAGTTGTATCCCATTGTGCCTCCTGTCTTTCTTGCATTTTTTAAAAAAAGAGATCCATATACCAGTTTTAGCTAGGTTGTCTTTCAAATTATCTGATTTCAAGCTATTTAGGCCATCAGTGCAGCGATGGTATAAAACTGATGTTGCATGTTCTTAATTCCCTAATAAAAAAAGGATACTCAAAAAAGAAACCCACTGAATTTCAGTTGGCATGTTCCAGAGGGGTGAAAGGCGCCTTTACTCTTGCTTACTTGCTAAGTCTCCTGAGATGGCATTGAGAAGAAAATTCAATCCTAAACCATTTATGGTCTTCAAGAAGCTTCTTCAGTTCATTAAATGAAGAAGATTCTTGGATGAGAAGCAAAATGTCTTCAAGAAAAAACAAAAGCCAGTTGCCTTTTAAAAAAGCACCTTTGGGACAACCATGAAGAATTAATCAAGAAGAAATTGGGCTGCCATTTGTCAGAAATGGTGTAGGGTCTCCCACTTGGGCAGTGGGTTGGACTAGATGACCTATAAGGTCCCTTCCAACTCTGATTATCTGTTATCTGTTATCTGCATGACTGAGAATGTCCTTAGACAGGTAGCTTTACTGGAATCTTATGTGTTCCTAGATCAATTCAAAGAGCTTATTCTGGCGTTTAAACGTATGTTTAATGGACATTTAATCATCCTATCTAAAGTAATTGATGTGTGAAGGACTGAAGCCAAATCTGTTTTCTCTAGCAAAGTTCTTAGCTCCTAAGGATTTCTTAAACACATCAGCAATAGTGTCTAGCAATCACTGCTATATGAACAAATACAAATCACAATGCCTTCTGCATCTCTTCTTTCAAGAGTAATTCAACTCTATTTAATGCCCGTGGAGTCATTTCACTGAGATATGATGAAGTACCAATAAACAATATTTTATTTACACATAGATTCTTGATTTTTGTTAGCTATGTGTCAGGAATGTTCTTAAAAATATGATATGGGGAAGCAGGCTGAAGGCCAGAAGATATGAGGTTACTATGGTTCAGAAAAAAAAGAAAACCTGTTCCATTTTATATTGCCTACTATCCAGAGGTGGAATTCAGCAGATTCTGAACAGTTCTGGAGAACTGGTAGCAGAAATTTTGAGTAGTTCGGAATACCATCTCTGACTGGCCCCGCCCCCATCTATTCTCTGCCTCCCGAGTCCCAGCTGATTGGCTGGGTCTTCTTTTGTTGCCCTGCACAGGAGAACGGAGCTGGAAAGCAAGTTAGTGGGGTGGGGAGGGAATGGGATTTTGCAGTAACCTTCCCCTGCCACACCCACCAAGTCACGCCCACCAAGCCACGCCATGCCCACTAAGCCACACCCACAGAACCGGTAGTAAAAAAATTTGAATCCCACCACTGCCACCATCCAAGAATAAATGGGGGTTTCAGATATTTATTTGTGGGTACAACTACAAGAAAGATTATGGGAAGATGTGCTAACTATCATTTAGTCAACTAAATAAGAAGAATTCCTAAGAAAGAGTTGGATAGCCCATTTTATTTTCAAAGTATATGTGAAGATTATGTACATAAAGAAATACAGTAGTTCAAGCTGAATTTTCTAACTCTGTTAAATATTTAAAAATTAAATACAGATCAAATATTCATGGAATTCCATGTCTTCATTTATTTGATAAATCCACTTACAGAGCCTCAATCAAGATTACAAATCTAGGCTATTTGCAAAGTACAGATAAATAGGGCTAAAACAACAAGGAAAGACAAATCAAATGCTTAGCAATAAAAGTTCTAAAACCCACACTGGAGGAAAAACAAAATCATAAAAAATATTACAAAGAAGTGGAGTCACAAGCCACCCTGTCCCAGGGCCTGATGGAAAAATAAAAATAGATCTCAATGGATTTCTGAAAAACAACAGGAATGTAGCTGTGAGGACTTCAAAGGAAACCACTGTTCCAAAGTACAGGGCAGCTACAGAAATTATCTATTTCCAGGGTCCCACCAAATGGTGTTGCTTCATTGATGACACCTGGAGCATCTGGTCCTGCCAGATCTTATTGGAGAAGCAGAAGCAACCAATCCTGTAGATGTCCAAGCATGAAAGGCTTTAAAGGTGACAACCATCACCTGGAATTGCACCCAGATGCCAACAGGGGTTAGTGCAACTTATGAAATAAAGAAAAATTATGCAGATGCATAACTATTCACCCTGCTGCATTCTGGACCAACTGTAGAATCCAAGAAGTCTAAGGGTACCCCCATGTAGAATGTATCACCTGGCTTAACCACAAGAATGTATCACCTGGCTTAACCACTCTCCCCGTCTGAGAAAATAACAGTTCTGGATCATTCTTCTAGATATATCAGCAATATGAGCAAGGCTAATTTTCCAGTTCTGTAATCTCTTTGTTCAGTTTATATCTGACCAGCTCTAAAATGGATCTGGGATAATCACTTATTGTAGGGTTAGTTAAGGGGCTTGTTAGTAGACAGCCTGCAAGGATATTGGAATAAGGGAGAGGGCAAGTCAGAAGAAGTGTGTGTGTAAGAGAGAAAAAAAGACATTTTAGAAAAGAAGCTTAAAAAAACACTTAAAAATGAAATAATCAGCTTAGCAGAGCAAACTGAGGAAATATAAAGGAATCAGAGCCAGAGGTGGTATTCAGGAGGTTCTGAACAGTTCTGGAGAACCGGTAGTGGAAATTTTGAGTAGTTCGGAGAACCGGCAAATACCACCTCTGACTGGCCCCACCCCCATCTATTCTCTGCCTCCTGAGTCCCAGCTGATTGGCTGGGTCTTCTTTTGTTGCCCTGCACAGGAGAACAGAGCTGGACAGCAGGTTAGTGGGGTGGGGAGGGAATGGGGTTTTGCAGTATCCTTCCCCTGCCAACGCCCACCAAGCCACACCACGCCCACCACCCACAGAACAGGTATTAAATTGTTTTGAATCCCACCACTGAATCAGAGCCAGAAAATTAAAATGAAATAGAAAGACTACTCAAGAGCAAGGAATATCCTGTGACTAAGGCAGCCAAGGAAGGCAAAAGAAACAGGAAAATGGCAGAAAGATTACTCGTGAGTTGGTGGAAAAGGTTACTACATGAAGTGGTTTCTTCCCCTTCACTGGAGATTCTCACACAGAGGCTGGACAGTCATCTATTGGGGATGGTGTAGTCACGGTAGTGAATCCTGCAGTGTGCAAGAGTTTGGATATGAGGATCTCTTTGGTCACTTCCAACTCTGTGGTTCTGTATGTCAGCTGGGAAAGCACATTGGGACTGGCAGAGAGAAGGAGCTGAGATAGCAGGGGACAAATGGCATGGGAGGGAATGGACAGAAATTGGCACCAGATGTACATGTCTCACTGTCTGAGTGATTGTTATTTAGGGCTTTTTCTTTATTACTGACTCAGAGGTTTAAATTATGTTTTCTGTTGCTTTACTGGTTGGGAAGAGTTTGTCCTTGTCTTGTCCCAGAGGTGTGGGTTAATAAAGTTTTCTGTTTGAATACACAGTCAATCTCTCCATTTTTAAACTGCAGGAGAGAATTATCCAATGGATGAGAATAAATTCATAGGAGCTAGAATAGGTTTTGCTTGGCAGATCTCGATGGAACAGCAGCTCTTGAAGGCAGGACTGGAAGGGTTACAGCCTGTGCTAAAATTACATTTCATGGTTATATTTTATTAAGCAGGTCTATGTAGTTTTTTTAACTGAGGACTAATTACAGACTTTCTACAAAGCTGTTACTAAATATCCAAGTGAAAATCAGTTGAAGGCTGCTGTTGTTTTCTATCCTGGTTTTTTTTTCCAGAAAACCAGAAATATTTTATTGTATACAAGACAAAATACGAGTGTCAACAAACTTCCAGGTTACCTTGTTGTGCCATTCTGTGATTGATTGTAAACCCAAACAGTGCATTACAAACAGCTCAGTGCTGTTTTCCACAATATAGTCCATTACTATGGATGCATGCCTCTTTGCTGACAGCTGTCAGAGATCTAATGCCTCCAATCACTAAAAGTGTACTTTGGTTATATCATGTTAAAAGCATGAATTATTCCTGCCAAATTTAAGGAGGCCTTTCCTCAAATCCAGGTTCTCTCCTCAACTTATGCACTTTCTGTAGTACAATCCTCACTCTGTGACTCAAAGGAGAAGTTTGCCTCTTGGTCAAAAGCAGGTTGTGCAGTGGATTACATGGCTCTTCAAATCTGAGGGGCGAAGAATGCTCTAAAGCAGGCATCCCTAACCCCCATACTGTGGGCCAGGACTGGTCCATGCATGGCCTGTTAGGAACTGAGATGCACAACCAAGCAAAGCTTCATCTGTGCATGCACGGGATCTATGTTGCACATGAAACCACTCTTCCCCCTCCCCCAGTCTGTGGAAGACCATTTTTCTTCCAAAGCTGGTCCCTGGTGCCAGAAAGGTTGGGGAATGTTGCTTTAGAGCACATAGATTTGTTCAAACACTTGCTTTTCTTTCTTGCTTTTTTTCCCCAGGTTTTTGCTGCAGGTGTTGAAGCCGGATGAACAATCTTGGGGACAGATACAGCTGCTTTAAGAAGTTCCTGGCAAATGCCATATAAATGCTCCTGTGTGCTCTTGAATATCTTTGATCCTCCACGTTTGAAGGGCTTCACTGCCCTTGTGTGGCTTAGCCTTTGAGGAAGGGTCACAGAATTTGCCAAAGGTCCTGTGTTTTTATTTTTTTTTATTTTTAATTACATTTATATGCCGCCCTTCTCCGAAGACTCAGGGCGGCTTACAATTTTTGGAGCACAACCCAATGCGTTCAGCAATAGCCTTCATTCCATCGTATATGCCTGCTTATTACTAAGCGGCATTTTTTACAAAGTCAGCTAATTGCCCCCAACAATCTTGGGTCCTCAATTTACCTACCCCGAGAGGATGAAAGGCTGAGTAAACCTTGAGCCTGGTGAGATTCGAGCCTACAGCAGTTGTAGGCAGCTGGAACTTAAGTACAGGCAATTAACAGCCTGAGCCACCCAAGGCCCTGTGTTGACTCCTTGGCAGAACCCTAGATCTTCTTTATTTTTCCATTTGTTTTTCAGCTTGAATTTTTTTGTT
>CM019148.1:219662458-219748504 GCA_009733165.1 Naja naja
ACGATGATGACCGCACGACTTCCAACAACAAACAGATGCCTGTCCCAATTTAAAACTTCATATCCCATCTACCCTCCACAGGGTTCTAGGCCATTCGCAGCAATAATCAAAACATTTCGCTAAAGACAAAAATGTAGAATGTAAAACAGCAGAGTTAAACACCAGGGTAACAAGAGAAAAATATTAATAGTAATGAAACAGCATTTGATAAAATAGCAAGAAAAAATCTATTCCAAGGCCCTCCTAAAGAAGACCTTCTCATCTTGCAGAGGGAAAAAAGGCTGGTAAAAGGTTAGAGCAGGAAAATGTTTCTAAGGATGGATAGCAATTATAGCAATTAGCACACACACACACATAAAGACTGATGGGGGAACATTACTTTTAAAGCCAGATAAATCAAAGGAAATTGCATAAAAGGAGTATTACTTGGTGAAATATGTGAACTCAATTGCCTATTTTTAGATGGAAGAGGGGGGAAGGAGGGAAACAGCCAGGAAGATAGAGAGGAAACTAAGGTAATCAGAATGAGAAAACAGATCAGTTTTTATTGATCTATACTCATAAGCAGGAAAAGTAATAATGTAAATAATACCTAGTGAAAAGTCAGATAATAAAGGGCAGACTATCCCCAAGCAATGTTCCCATTTATTGGAGGAAAAAGATGTTTATGCCATAAGGATTTTGCTGGACTACCTCAAAAGCAATAATGGATGGTATCGAAAAGTGGTGGGATTCAAATTTTTTTACTACTGGTTCTATGGGCATAGCTTGGTGGGCATGGCAGGGGAAGGATACTGCAAAATCTCCATTCCCTCCCCATCCCACTAACCTGCTTTCCAGCTCCATTCTCCTGTGCAGGGCAACAAAAAAAGACCCAGCCGATCAGCTGGGACTCGGGAGGCAGAGAATAGATGGGGTGGGGCCAGTCAGAGGTGGTATTTGCTGGTTCTCCAAACTACTCAAAATTTCCGCTACCGGTTCTCCAGAACTGTTCAGAACCTGCTGAATACCACCTCTGGTATCGCATCACCAGGACTAAAGCCAACCCAGTACACAGAATGGGATAGGACAGTATAAAATTTTGTGAAAGCCCTTATAGTATTTCATACGAGCACCTTACCATTGTCTAGCTTGATCTAGTTAAATGTGTTTTGCAATTATAGCCAATACACACATGTCAGGAGCAGTGGAGGGATTCAATTTTTTTTTACTACCGGTTCTGTGGGCGTGGCTTGGTGGGCATGGCAGGGAAAGGATACTGTAAAATCTCCAGTCAGAGATGGTATATGCCGGTTCTCCAAACTACTCAAAATTTCTGCTACCAGTTCTCCAGAACTGGTCAGAACCTGCTGAATACCCACCTCTGGTCAGGAGGCTAGGGAGTTATTCCCTGTACCTTTCTGTCTGTTATCTGCACTATACATTTCTTGACAGAGTTTTATACGGAGCTGGAGATCTTCCATAAGAAGCTGAAGAGTCCATCAGAATCCTAAGCTCCATTAAAACAGAGTCAACCGTAGTTCAAAACTGACTAAAAGCGGAAAGTTTTAACTATATGAAGAAATAGACAATTGCAGAATCCAGTCTGGGTCAGTCACCAGGATAATCTGCCGAGCTTTCTGACTCATGCTGGAGCCCATCTTCAGGGAACTTCTCTCTAGCAGAGTGTGTCATACTCTGTTGGAGAGAAGTTGTCTAAGGATGGGCTCCAGCACAAGTCCGAAAGCTTGGAAGATTAAACCCTGGTCCTGGTGAAAGACCCAGATTGGATCCTGCAACATTATCCTGGGACATGTCTATTCGCCTTCATTCAAAAGAGACAATTGCCAATTCTCCTCTGACATCTCAGGGCTTCTATATCTGGGTTGCCAAAATCCAGACAGCTACTAGAAGGAAGCAAAGAGATATAGAAATCCTACTTCTTTCCTCCAAACTAGGAGTCAGGCAGAGCTTTTGCAAGTCAAGGATGGACTTCTTTATGGATTGAGTTGTGTCATTGCTTACCTTAAATTAGTGCTATTTTGATATATCCATAATACTGTGTAAGTATAGTACCTCTGTTAATGTTCTGCTGGCACAGAAAACTTTATTGTCTGAATATTCCAAAACTGTAAACACCAAGTGTGGCATCGTACCATTAAAAAGATTTCTAAATGCCCTATCCTAATCCTTTTTTAAATAAATTTAAGGGTATTTAAAACAAAAGCAAGAACAGAACATTCTGTGTTATTCTTTAAAAGATACTGCCAATTAATTCACTTCACTTACAAGGGTCTTCCTGGAATAGGAGCTCAAAATTTTGGATATTTTTACTCCTTCTATAAAAACCCATCAAACATTATGACATTAATCGAATACCAAGTACTCAGTCAACAGATTCATAGGAAACTATATCTCATGCACCATCCTTAAATATTGTATTTCTGAGATGAGACAGTGAAAAATAAATTCCTCCTTATTATTGGTTAGGTGTGAGACAGTGGTGGGATTCAATTTTTTTTTACTACCAGTTTGGTGTGTGTGGCTTGGTGGGCATGGCAGGGGAAGGAGACTGTAAAATCTCCATTCCCACCCCACTTCTGCGGGAAGGATACTGCAAAATCTCCATTCCCTCCCCACCCCACTAACCTGCTTTCCAGCTCCATTCTCCTGTGCAGGGCAACAAAAGAAGACCCAGCCAATCAGCTGAGACTTGGGAGGCAGTGAATAGATGGGGGCGGGGCCAGTCAGAGGTGGTATTTGCCAGTTCTCTGAACTACTTAAAATTTCCACTACTGGTTCTCCAGAACTGGTCAGAACCTGCTGAATACCACCTCTGGTGTGAGAATATAATTAGAATGCAGAGCAGAAGGTGAAGCTTTCATTCTTTGTGATACAGGGTTAAAGATTGCTGCCAAATGGTAGCTATATTGCTCACAGTACAGAGGGCAAGAGCTTTCAAGCACTAGTTGCATTTTTTTGAAAACAGAGCTGAAGCAAAAAAGTCATGGTAGTCACCTTATTTATTTATGTATTTATTTCAGCTGTGCAAACTATTGGAGGAGGACTTTCATTAAGGTCTATGACAATTTGCCACAGCCAGCTCGCCATGACCAAGTCGCCATGGCCAACTTGCCATGGCCAACTTGCTGCAGAACAACTCGCTATGGCCAGCTCACCGCTGGGCAATTTGCCGAGGGACAAGAGTAATAGAATCATTGAAGAAAGGATACAAAAGGAAGGACAGAATGAAATGTGAATGGCAAAAAATTTTAAAAATTAAATTTATTTTAAATAATTAAATAGAATTGTTACATTGTCCCGCAGTGAGTTGTCCCAGGCAAATTGGCCATGGTGAGTTGTCCTGCAGTGAGATGGCTATAATGAGTCAACTGTGAGGAGTTTGCCATGGCAAGTTGGCTGCAGCAAGTTGTCCCATTCCCCTTTCATCAGAGGCCTTTTCCTGGTTCTCCTTTATTCTCTTTTTTCCCCAAGGAACTTACGAAAAGAAAAATTAGAGGTTGAAATATTATGTATTCTACCTTGAGTTGTATAAAATAAAGTCAGGATAAGAATAAAAGAAAGTGTTTTTTATAATGAATATTGCATAGCAAATGGAGCCTAGTTAATAGGAATAAGTTGACATATTTTCTTGAAACGTAAGTTATTAAGTGACTCAAAAGTTATACAAAGAAATTTAGCACCTTCACCTTGCTTTTGAATGCATTCAGATAATTTTAGAGATGGCAAATAGGACTCTAATCCTGCTCCTAATACTCTCTATGGTGGAACTCCAAGGAGAAAAACAGCTCCACTGCTAATTTTATATTGCATTTATTTTGTTTATATGTTTATTTATAGCCTGTCTTTATTACGTTTACAAATCCCTCAAGGCGGCGAAAGTATCCAATGCACCTTCCTCTTATGTATCCCACAACAACAACTCTGTGAGGTCAGTTGGGCTGAGAGATAATGACTGGCCCTGAACCTGTAGAAATAAGAAGGTGGAAGTCTCAAAGCTCTTTTCCCAGAACTTACCCTAGTTCCAACTTTTTGTTTTGGTGTGTGGCTTCTTTAGGTGGGGCTCCTGGCAACTGCCAAGACTAATCCATGAAGTTTTCTTGACAAGATTTCAACAATGACTTGCCATTGTCTCTTTCCTAGGGCTAAGAGAGAATGACTGGCCCAAAATCACCCAGATGGCTTTATGCCAAAGGCAAAACTAGAACTCACCAACTTGTAGTTTGTAACCTGATGCTTTGACCACTAGACAGACTGACTGATTTGGTGTAGTTGTTTTGGTTTACCTGTTTGGAAATTATTGCCATCACATCATTCATCCAAGAAGATACCGTTAGTTGATGTTTTCCCTACAATCTCAGCATCTGGGATAGTAATCCAGGAAATGCTGTGCCTTACTGGAAAGTAAACACACACAAAAAAACTGATAAAATGAAATAAAAATCTATAGTGATACCTTGTGACCTTGGCAAGGCATGTAATTAGGGAAAATTGCTCCCCTCATTTGGGGGAATAGATCAATCTCACCAGAAGTGGACAATGCTGACTTTATTTTTAAAAAACAGGAAAAAAGAAACAGTAACATTTCCTTTTTAATTTTAAATAGCCAAATACAAAATATGTGATGGCGAACTAGAGAGAAATGTAGAGCAGATGAAATTGCAGGGGAAAAATCTTAAAAGAATCTCCAGCGGGGAAAAAAACATAAAGGAAAATATAAAGTTTTGGCAAAACACAGTCTGATGCTCCTAGTTTAGAAGCAACTTTATTGTAAAGCAGTTCCAGCTGCAGGAAATCATGCAATTTACCGAATATGTACAGAGAACATAAATACTACAGATAATAAAACCTTAACTAGCAGACACAGAGAAAGAAATAATGCAGATCTTAACTAATCTTTTCCTATTCCTCTAGGGAACAGACTAGCCTTGAATCAAACTCCTTTTTAAATTCAACTAGACAATCCATACCCTGTTGGGTTATTGTTTCAGGGATATTTCCCTATCTAAACAGAGCAGTAAAATTACCCAGGGGGCACAAAGCAGTGGGAGTAGGAATAACTTCTGATTTCCTGCCAGCTTCCCCATTAATTTTCTTTGTAGGAATCTGGCTGGGAGTATTGAAAATTCCCTTTCCTGTTCCTATCTTTCCCTTTCCCTTCCCTTCCCAGCTGGCTGTTGCTGAGGGAGGGAGGAAGGGATTGCAAGACTGGCTGGGAAACTGTCACAGAAACTGTCACAGATCGCATGACCAGAACAGCAGCCAATACATGACCAGAACAGCAGCCTATAGCACTGAAACAGACACAACTTTTCCAAATTTTATTCTCTTGGGAGTCACGACTGCCAGATTTTGGACCCAGATTTTAGCCCATTTGTGGTATTTTGGTTCAAAAAGTGTTGCCTATAATGCACCATTTTGCCTCTCTGAAATCTCAGCTTGTTGTTTTCAGCCATTTCTCTATCTTCCTATCAAAATGCTTTTGAATGTTCTGTCTTCTAATATACTAACAAGTCCACTCAAAATTTTGTTATCAAAAAAGTGAGATAAGATTCCTTCTGCCTCTTTATCAAATCGATAATATAATGAACATAAAATACCCATGACTGATCCTTGCTTGTGGATAATTCTGCCAATTTAATAAGGGCTATTGATTAACATTCTTTGGACATGATTTTCAAACCAAGGCTATATCTATGTAACTGCAATGTCATTCAGTTCATACTTGACTAGCTTACTCATCAACATGTCATATGAAATTTTGTCCAATTACCATTCTCACAATCTATTTAAAAAGTTACTTGATTAAAATTTGAGATAAAATTAGTTTGTTAATGACAAATTCATACCAGCCTTACCAAATTACTTTATTACAAATTTATTTTCAAGGTCTTATTTTGTCATTCCCATTATGATCCGTTTAGATCTTTCCAGGTAAATAATTTGACCGACAATCTGAGACTAATTGAACTGTGCTTTGCGGGATCCTCCTTTTCTCTCTTTTTGAACTAGGGGAAACATTTGCCCTCCAATCAATGGCACTTCACCAGCTCTCACAAGGGTTTGGTTGCACCATCACCTAGTTCCTTCAGCACTCCAAGAAGCAGTTCACCTAATCGTGGAGATATTTGTACTCATTCGAAATGAAAAGTTGTTTCCTGACTATGTTTCTAAATCTCAGGCTTCGATCCTGACCTTTTATCCTACTCTTTACCAGGGGTGGGCTTCAAAAATTTTAGCAACGGGTTCTCTGCCCATTTGCTGGGTGGTCAAGCTTGTTTACATCCCATATCTTGAGCTAAAGATTTCTTACCTTGATTTAGAGTGTCTTATTCAGAATTGTTTAATCTGATTGTGTTAAGTTTGCATGAAGAGTCAGATGCAAAGAGCTTCAGTGAAGAGTTTATTAGTGACTACAGCTCATAACAGACCCGATTTGGCTGGGCTGCAGCTGCTACTTATAGCCAGCAGCCGCAGTTGCCAGCCAATCAGAGTGCAGGGTTTTCCCGCACTTTTTAAACCAATCATTTCTGACATTTTACAAGAACAGTTCAAACTAAACCAATGACATTCAAACCTGCATACATAACAGATTGTCTACAACTCTCCATAACACTAACAGGGACATAACTCTGTGGCTGAGCATATTTCCACTAGTTCTATGACAAAAACTGGCTTCCAATTTCCCAAAAGCATTCTTTCTTCCCAAAAGAGGCATTTATTTTTCTACATTCTTTATGAGTTGTAGATAGGATGCTGGTTTTGTAAGCGATTTTTTCCCCTCTCAGCTACATGTCTTTTCACTGCTCTACAGCAAGGCTATCCAGCAATCCAGATTCAAAGAACAAAAGATGATTTAGGATATACAGGAACATGCACATTTCACCCTGATTGCTATCTCCTTAAAATAACTATGTCCTTTCCTGGGGCAGCATGGTTACTGCTGCATGAACCCAAGAAAAGATCCGGCTGCTTTGAGTTGTTGGCAGGCATGCAATGTAAATCAACTGTTCTCTTTAGGACAGGGGTCCCCAACCGCTGATCTGCAGACTGCTACTGGTGTGTGGCCCACTGGCAACCGAGCCACACAAGCAGCAGGCGAGAGCAGGAAGCTCAAAGGAGTGGTGCATGTGTGAAACCATCCCTTCCTCCCACCATTGCTGCTGCTGGTCCATGGAGCCGGAAAGGTTTACCGCACTTCAAACAAAATTGCCTAATACCAGGAAGTCAAGTGGACAGAAACCCCATGTGGCTTCCTCTGCTGTTTTCATGTTTTGTCATGCATAATCATTGCAAAGGTAGGAAGACAATAGTCTGATCCTGACAAAATAAGGCAAAATCCAAAACCATACTAAGCTTTTGTTTTTGTTTTTGTTTTTAACAAAACAAGATTTTCCCCTGAACATCTCCCCTCTCAGTCCCAAAGCACTCTACAGCTGTTCTGGAATATTATCCATCCATTAGAAATATATTTTGAGGTTAAGATGAAGGTGGGTGAGAAGAAATAAGTCCTCTTTATTGTGTTGGAGAAAATGTTTCAACCAACCAGGGAAGATATGATAGAAGTGTTCCAATATTTGAGGGGCTGCCACAGAGAGGAAGGGATCAAGCTATTTTCCAAGGTACCCGAAAGCCAGACAAGGAATAATGGATGGAAACTGATCAAGGAAAGATTCAAGCTAGAAATAAGGAGAAACAATCAACTAATGGAACAGCTTGCCCTCGGAAGTTGTGGGAGCTTCATTACTGGAGGCTTTCAAGAAAAGATTGGACTGCCATCTGTCAGAAATGGTGTAAGGTCTCCTGTTTGGGTGAGGGGGGTTGGACTAGATGACCTACAAGATCCCTTCCCACTCTGTTAATCTGTAATCTGTTGAGAGCAGCATGAGCTAATTGGAAACACCCACATATTCCTTTGGTCTGCTGTTTACCAATAGGTCATATACATTTGAACTTGGCATATTTTATACTCTATTCATATATTTTATCACTGAGGTATAGGATTTTGTTTTATGCGATTTTTCACCTTCTTGGAAAGAAATTGATTGTATGAATCTGATTTTGTTCATAGAGTTTTCTCGTATTACATTATGTTGTATTTGCAAATGGTGGGAAATTTCATGCTCCCCTCCTCTGTCCATGAAGCTGCCTTGATGGGCTGCTCAAGAAGTGATTACATATTACATTCCTCTCTCTCTCTTTCTCTCATTCTGTTGTGTGTCATGCCCAAAGTAAAGAGAAATGAAAAAATAAGTTATAACTTCCCTAACAATTTAATTAAAAATCTGGTGCCAGCTGCTGTGTTATTAAAAACCATTTTAATTAACACAACTAGTCCCTCAAAACCTGTCTCTGCAAAGCTCTTCAGGGAGTGAGTCCCTTTTTGGCTGTTTCCCTCCCCTTCCAAATAAAACCTGACTCACAAGACAGAAAAGCTGCATTCTGCACATCATTTTGTTCCCATCAAGTTTATGCTGGGGGGGGAAATGTGAAGATAGGACTGATCACTTTCTCTTGGCATGTTTTTCCATAACATCTATCACAGCAAGCCAGAATGTTATCAGAATTGCTTTATCAGGATGTGCACCTGTGGTAAAATGTGTGGTAAAATGGCAGCTAAATTCAAAATCATGGGAGTAACTGTGGCTATTACTCAAAGGAAAATAGAATAGTTGCTAGAGATGGTTTATTAGACATAAATTTTAAATGGTAAAATGCACTCATGTGAAGCTTTTGCAGCGTGCGACTATTAACATCCACAACCTCGAACAGATTTATATGGATTATTTGTAAAACTAATTATAAAGTTTGGGGGAGTTCTAGTGAGGATTTATGGCAAATTTGATGTCCCTGAAGGAACAAATTTTGGCCAGTGAAGTCTCTCCGAAAAAAAGAGAGATTGTGAGATCTCCCATTTGCACTTCAGACAGCTGCTCCTTGTGGGTAGACTGCAAGAACTGTGATTTTTGTTGTCAGCTTGTGAGTCAAGTGGCTGGAAGTTGAGGGATTTAAATCAGAGCTCATGGCGGTAATACGATCTTTATGGACATGAGGTTCGCTGTGCTTAATTTCTTAATCACTTTCAGAAATTGTTTCTTAGCTGCTTTGTAGCTATTAGAAATCTTTGGAATGACTTGTTTTATAGCACCAAATAACAACACCAAATCAACATCATGGCACATTATGTTGAAAGAAGGAAGAGGTGGTTTACAAGTAATTTCAGAGTCCCATCACTCCTATAATAAGCTTTCAACACACTTCTCTTTTCACTTGGAAATGATAGTTCGCATCATCAGTTCTATATGAACAACAAGAAACTAATGGCTATGTGTTATTACGCATATCAAATAATAAACCATGGCAATGAGTTTAATCATCTCCTAAGAGAAAGACATCTATTCCACCACACTTGGTTGACATCTCCTTCCATCATTCAAAGACATCTGCAGAGAGAAAGGATTCTTGGAAGCTGAATATTATTTAGCATATGATGAGAACATGGCAGAAAAGAAGTAAATGTATACACACAGTCCATATAACTATATGTAAAACTTCTATGGGGTATGGCAGTGGCCTCATAACTGGATGCTCAATTCATCTATCCAGGTAATAGCCTCTGGCATTGCTTCATGCAGATCTTCTAGTGAACCAGAGAACACACATTGTGGACTATCTTGCAAACTGATGATCATTGGCAACAAACAATGGAAGACACTGAAAGAATAAGAATCCCCAGAATAGTGAGATATTGTTTGTTGTCTTGCTAACAAACACTGAAATCAACAATCCATGACAACTGTGGAACCAGTTCAAAATGTAGTGTCTGAAGATTTCATCCAAATCATAAGGAGAGTTATCAGTGATGCTAATATTATGATTAGTGAGAAGAATTAGTGAGAACAAGCTTTTCTGTATTGGCAGGACAAACATGAGACTTCAGAAAGACACTTGAACTTGCCAAAAACAACAAATGGTACAAGTAATCAAAATGGTATGATGATCTGCAATACAACAAGGACAACAATCAGGATTTTCCACTAGACAAAAGCCCTTATTGAATAAATAACCAAACAGCAGTCTATGGATATGTATGTAACTGCTTCCAATCTTTCTTTGATGATTTTAATTGATGCACCAGGAGGAAATGGAAATCACCAATTTGATCCACACTATAGCTAGGAGATATGGAGGTGTTGTTATTGCTATGCTCTCATCTGGTATGGCAGCAACATTGGTGCCTGATGGTAGAACAGTGCATTCAAGATTCAAGATACCTCTCAAAGTGAATGAAAATGCTCTTTGTAATTTCCAAAAACCCTCCGATATTGCAAATCTGTTTTGACATGCAAGACCTTTTGTCTGGGATCAGAGCCTCATGACTAGGAGAGAGAGCTTTGAAGCCATAGACCAGACTCTTCTCAAAAATGCGGCTTTGCAGGGAAATTTTAACCATTTACTGTAGGGGTTTCTGCCAGCCTCTATCAGTTATGAAAAGAGAAAATGATGCTGCCGTGAAGAATTCATGCATCAAAAAAGAAGCTTTGTCACATTTCAGTTGAAGAGAAACATGCGACTGAGTGAGAGGGAAGGAAGACATTCTGAGTTCTTATTTGATGTTGGAGAAGAAAAAAATTCAGAAAAATCAAAATATTGAAAAAGAATTACTTCAAGAGATGGTTCTGCTAGCAAGATCTATGGAAGAATGTATAGATTTTATTTACACCTGACATTCAACAATCCTGCAGAGCTATTTTCAAAGAATTCTATTTTGGTCCCTCAATGAAATGATAAAAATCAATTTCACTTGCATTAGACATATCCCTGGAATGATGAAATGTTTCTTTAATGCTGTCAGTGAAGGAATTAAGGCCATCTTCCAGCAGAATTCCTTGATTCACTTGAACTGTCTGGATTGCCACCACATAAACTAGAATTGAGGATAAGATCTCCCATCATTTTAATGAGGAATTTGGATCTGCCAAGACTTTGAAGTGAAGACAGGCTGCAAAATGACCGTGGAAGAATTCCACAAGAATCTCATTGTGGCACAGATAAACACTGGTGAATTTTAAAAAATGACATTTTTTTCATGATTTCAAGAATTATACTCAATTTATCAGAAGGTGAAGATGTTCCTCTTTAGCAGCCACAGTTCCCCACACAGTCGTTCTTTTCTTTCACTATACATAAGTGTAAGAAGAAACCATGGAGATTGCATAGATTTTATCTGAAGAAACCAGTAGTCATGAAACTATGGTCAACAATATGCTGCTTGAAGCTGAGGGAGAAAAAAATGAAAATGTTAAAGTATTCTTAAAGAATGACAGATTGGCTACAAATGTTTTCATGAAAAGCATTCTTTGTTAAATGAAAAGAATCCATATTTGTCTTGCGATGGATCTTTCTTCTTTAATAAAACATTTTCTTCTTTAATTTTAAAACCCAAACAATGACAACCTATCTGTGGTCATTCGGTTTCTCTGTTTAGGTAAGGAAATATCTCTGAGTTGCAGGTTGTCTAGCTTACAGAATATATCACTGAGTAGCACTTGGTTATAGTAACAATGAAGCCCTTGGGAAAATATTCAGAGGTCATGACATATCTACCGTATAAATACAAAGATCAAAACCATACAGGCCATGGTTTTCTCTGTGATACTCTATGAAAGTGAAAGTTGGACTTTGAAGAAACAAGAAAGAGTATTGATGCTTTTGAACTTTGGTATTGGTGAATATTTCTGAGAGTAACATGGATAGCCAAGAAAACAAGCACATGGATCATAGAACAACTCAATCAGAGTTCTCATTAGAGATACAAATACTCAAATTATCATCAGCAGAAGTACTAGTTATGGAACTTTTATCCTCATGACAGAGCATAGTGATTAGATTGCTGGAAAAATACAAGACTCAAGCAATAAGCAGGAGTATTGCAGCAAGGTGACTTTCATACTGCAAATGAAAAACCACATTTATTGTTTCCTTCTGTGGTTTTAAAATGAATTATCTGTTATTAGCTTTTTTTATTTAGTATATAAGTATGTTTGAAGATAGGAATAATTAGCCTGCACCCCTACAGCTATGCATGACCTGAAATTCTCTTTTGGATGCTTCAGTTTCCTGTCATTTTGAAGTGGGAAACATATGGAAAGTGTCATATAAACCCTGAAATAGCGATAAAAGCGGGGGGAGATCCTTAGAAGTACCACAAAATCCAGCTCCAGCCACACTCACTTGCACTCTATCAGTGCAATAGAAAGAATAAATGACTATTACACTGTATCAGTCTGCTTCATTGTAAAATTATTTATTGATTAAGCTGACTGATATCCTTGTATGAACTATGATGTGGTTTTTTCAGGGTTTCTTTTTCTTTTCCATGTACAAGTAGTCCCTGAAATTATGACCACAACTGAACCCAAAATTTCCATTGCTAAACAAGACAGTTAAGTTAGTTGTGCCCCATTTAATGATCTTTCTTGCCATAGCTGTTATGTTAATCACTGCAGTTGTTAAGTTAGTAACACGATTATTAAGTGAATCTGGTTTCCCCATTGACTTTGCTTGTCAGAAGGTCACAAAAGGGGATCACATGGCTCAGGACACTGCAACCATCATAAATACATGCCAGTTGCTAAGCGCCCAAATTTGATCATGTGACCATGGGGAATGCTGCAATGGTCATAAGTGTGAAAAATGGTCATAAGTCACTTTTCTCAGTGCCTTTGAACAATCACTAGATGAATAGTTGTAAATTGAGGATTACCTGTATAAAATAAAAAATAATAATATTAAAAGGGATGTTTTATTCCAATTGTTTGAAATATAACACAACTCAGTTTAATTTACTTGCAGCAATTCAATTCATGCAAGTGAACTGTGTATTTTTCTTTAAGAAGAGTTAGAAATGAATAATGAAACCCCGGTCCTCACAAGTTAAACAGTTATACTTTTACCCCAAATGTTATACCCTTTGTGTGACAGTTTAGTGTTTTATATTCCTTTTCATAAATCCAAGAGCACTAGTTTAAATACCAACCATTTAGCAAGGCTATTAACACTTTTAGTCATTTCCAAAACAAAATCTAAGTAAAAACATGACGCATGTACCACATTCCATCTTTCAGACCAAGTTTCCAAAATGAGAAACAGCATAATATAGAAACCTGGCTCAGATCAGGGCCATGGACATTAAAGTGAAGTTGAGCAATGTTTCTCATTCATCCAAATATTAAACATTATAGCTCCGTAACACAAGTGGCAATTCTTACTGAAGCCAAGAGTTTTCCTCATTTTCGTTCACAAGCAGAACAAGAATCAAATTATATTTGAAATTTGATTAGGCAGCCTGTTGTATCATTAGATTAAGGTAATTTTAAAATCAGACAGCATAAGAAATAGATCCACAGGGATTAAATCGAGCCAGAATTCAGCACCAAGATATGAAACGTAAATCTGTAAGTCGCAAGTTCTCACTTCTGGTCCATTAATTTATTTTAAGTGCAAATCAAAATGGCTGCATGTTTAGTTTGTTTTTGTTTTACATGCAAAATGTTCCTCCCAATGCCATTGGGGAGAGTAAGAGGAATTGCATGGGGAAGAAACCTTGTATGACCAATGGAGTATGGAAAATTGGATCATTCTGCGTCTAATCCCTATTACTGAGTGTAAAGCCAACCCAGTATCAAAGGCTATGTCTAGTTCATTATTTTTCCCTTTTAAGAATGATTAGCTACCACTCTCTTTTATTGAATATAGAATGGAGAGGAAGCAGAGGTGGTATTCAGCAGGTTCTGACCAGTTCTGGAGAACCGGTAGTGGAAATTTTGAGTAGTTCAGAGAACCGGCAAATCCCACCTCTGACTGGAGATTTTACAGTATCCTTCCTCTGCCATGCCCACCAAGCCACCCCACAGAACCAGTAGTAAAAAAAATTTGAATCCCACCAATGAGAGGAAGAGTATTGGAGGACAGAAATGAGACCTCCTCTTTGATCCCAAGACATCAATAATGAAGAAAGCTTCATTATTTCCACCACCTTGCCTTGTTGTCATGCAAGAATGTGAAACAATGGTAGAAAAGGAAACCTTCCATGAATGGCACATAAAATAAGATAACCTTTATTGTCATTTTTGTGGGCATACTGGCACACATTAAAAATGAAATTCTGTTGCCTGCTCTCAAAAGTGTACACATACATAACACCCATGTAGACATGCTATACATACATACATACAGTACATACATACATACATACATACATACATACATACATACGTATATACCTACATCCTAACATAAACATTAATCACTGTCCATCTTGAATACACAATAGAAAGAGGAAGCATGAACTTCATATAGAAATTTCCAGTCTTCAGATGAAACCATCATAGAATAGGAATGTAAAAGATTTCCTGAAATTCTGGAGAGGTGCTATGAATAAAAATGGGCGAGATGGAGATATAGGCTGACCTTACATAAAGCACTTCTGATTCTTAGACTGAGAGTTGAGAATCTGAAGGTTCATAACTGTTAAGAATTGCATTCCAAAACATCTGGAGACTATCAGGTTGCTGATTTTTCAAAAGGCCACTCTTACTCATGCAATAGTGATTAACTCATAACAGACCTGTTTTCCTGCACAACATGATTTAAATGAATCTCTGCTGTTTTTTAATTAAATCATAACAAGAGTTTTTTTTCTTTTGAGTAATCATTCCTATACTTCCTCTCACCGTTTTCCCCTGTTTGGTTTTGCATTGCTTAACTACTGCTTCTGTTCACAAAATTTACAATTCAGTCTCCTTTTCTCAGTAAAGATTTAAGGAAACGCTACCATACTTTAGAGAGAAGAGTTTCCAGAATATTAAACTATTGGCCGGGCATCTGCTTTCTCAGTATTCCTGTAGCTGACTTTTGAAGACACCACGGAACTTGAAACACAACTCAAATCATAAAATGATTTCAGAAAAGGTTTTGCAATATCTAGACCTGTGATGGCGAACCTATGGCACACGTGCCAAAGGTGGCATGCAGAGCCCTCTCTCTGGGCTCACGAGCTATCGCCCCAGCTGAGCTTTGTTTTACTACCAGTTCTGTGGGCGTGACTTGGTGGGCATGGCAGGGGAAGGATACTGTAAAATCTCCAGTCAGAGGTGGTATTTGCCGGTTCTTTGAACTGCTCAAAATTTCTGCTACCAGTTCTCCAGAACTGCAGAATAACACCTCTGCTGTGCACCCTCCTTCCACCATCCAGCTGGTCTTCATATGCATGGGAGTAGCATGTGTGTGCGCAGGGGGGCTGGGTGTACATGCAGGAGTTGCACACGCATGCATGGGGATGGGATGAACGTGTGGGAGTCATGTGCCCATGTGTGGGGGTCACACATGCATGTGGGGTTTTTTTTTTAATTACATTTGTATGCCGCCCTTCTCCAAAGACTCAGGGCAGCTTACAATTTTTGGGATACAACCCAATGTGCTCAGCAATAGCCTTCATTCCATTGTATATGCCTGCTTATTACTAAGCGGCATTTTTACAAAGTCAGCTTATTGCCCCCAACAATCTTGGGTCCTCAATTTACCTACCCCGAGAGGATGGAAGGCTGAGTCAACCTTGAGCCTGGTGGGATTCGAGCCTACAGTAATTGTAGACAGCTGGATCTTAAGAGCAGGCATTTAACAGCCTGAGCCACCAAGGCTCCAAGGGTTGCACATGCATGTGTGGGGGTTGCACACGCATGTGCGGGAGCATGGGGGTTCACACGCATGCACAGGGTGCAGGGAGTCACATGTGTGGGGGTCACGGGGTTGTGCATGCGGGGGGCATGCACAATGCATTTTGGGGATGTGCATGCGCGCTTTGGGCACTTGCTGCCAAAAAGTTAGCCATCACTGATCTAGACATTTTCTGAGAGGAACAAAGCAAAAAGCTTTCCATAGTTGACTATTTAGTCAGAAGGACACAGATGTCTTTACACTTTAATATTTGATACAACTGAAAATATTATCAGGAAATTGTAACTTCTTTTTATAGTATATTAGATTTTCAAATGTAGTATCAGACAAAAGAGAATATCCAGTTAGACATTCCATCTTCAGAGCAGAAACTGCCACCAGGCAAATGTCACAGACTATTCTCTTCCCACTTTCTCCCTTCTTATCCCACACAGAAACTAAAAAAGGAAACGACGCTCACTGACATGCAGGCTCTTTCCCTTTCTTTTTTAATTCCTGGGCTACGAAAGTGTGGGTCTCTGGCAGCCTTACCTCCACAGCAGAAACTCAGGAAGGAAATAAATCTATTGCCAAAGATTGCTGAGCAGCTGGAGTACTTGGCTGAATGTAGTTTGCTGCTGTTGCAGCCCAGCTAGCTTTGCCGGGTCAATGAATCTTCAGTTTCTGTGTGCTTGGCCAGCCCAACAGCTTTTTTTTTTAAATAAAAATTTTAAAAAAATCAGCAAAAAGCAATAACCAGCTGTGTCCCATTATTTAAAATGGGAACAGATGGTGAAGAGCCCCTGCAGTTGACAGAGAATGAAGAAAGAGCTGCTGCAACTTCCAACAGCTTCCTTGTGTAACAGCAGAATGGAAAAGGCAACGTGGCATGGAGGGAACTACCATGACCTCATCATCCATCACAGATGATGAGGTCATTGCCAATTTGCTATGTGAGGCATCATTCTCTTCATTCTGCTATAATACTCAGAGTAGCTTAGAATCACCAACATAAAAGGGATGACAGAATGGAATGCAACAACTTTGAACAAAGATTTTGAAGCCATGGGGAGGGTTACAGTTCAGGAACAGAGAGCATGTTTTGCCTGCAGTTCATCTCAAGGTTACTGCTGATATCTTCTAGGATGGGTGGAAAAGTATTTTGTTTAAGATGGTGGAAAAGTCATGAGCCCAATGGGATTGGAATAAGACAGTTTCCTAGGTGCTACCCTGCTTTTTTCATATAATACCTTCAAGGTCAAAGAGAAAATATTTCCTCATATGAAGTACAAAGAAATGAATGTGATAGAAAAATCTCTCATAAAGAGGGACCTGGGCAACAAGAAGCCTATTTAAATATTTTTTTCAGATTTAATATAATGAAATAAAGTTTTGGTAGAATGAAATAAAAATACTGTTAGCATTACAAGATAACAAACTATGGCTGCCCTACAAGTTTAATAAATTATTATTAGCACCAAACTGTGCTGAATAGATTACACCTGTACCATTGCTAAGAGTAGAGAAGTTTTGTTTCATTTAAAAGAAATGCATAAGAAATTGCTTCTTTGCTGAAATACAAGCCAGAGGAAACATTGGCAGGAGCCACCATTTTCTGTCCCACTGCTCACACTTCTAATCAGGTTATTACTAAAGAAATTTCTTTTAACAAAATTCTTTTTGCAATCATTTTTAACCTTGAACATTATGTCCCAGAATCCATTTTCTTTGAAGTTGATGGAGAAAACAGATTGAGGATCTGTTCTGATATGTAAAAGATGCAAGTCTCTTATTAGCTTCAGAAACATGTTCTATGTCTAAGGTTTATTCCCATTTTCCTATTTTCAGGTGGCAAACAATCATACAAGTTAATTATTTTAAGGTTGCCACACTCAACTTGTCTTCAGAAAATCAAATACATGGGCTTTTCATATAAGTAATTGCAGAACTGTTCATAGATATCATTGGGTGGGACTGAAACACAGGATTAGGTTGGACTTGATTCTAACTTTTAACCAGGTTAAGTGACTTTCTAAGCATTCCTATGGCCATCTCCTACTGTTTCTTGCTACTGTCTCAAATTTCCCTCTCTATATTATCCTATAGTCCAAGGGTCTTCAAACTTGGCAAGTTTAAAACTTGTGGACTTCAACTCCCAGAATTTCTGAGCTAACATGGCTGGAGGAGGAATTCTGGAAGTTGAAGTCCACAAGTCTTAAAGCTGTCAAGTTTGAAGACCCCTACTATAATTTATTTTTTTCCTCCACCATTACAGGTAGTCTTACAGTCGCATGTCACAATGGTTGTTAGGTAGAACAACTCACCTAATGATTCCCCCATCTCTGCTCACCTAAATGAATCATTAAATGAACTTGTGGGTCATTAAATGGAACACAGAGTGACTCAGGGATGAGGGAAGTCTTTGGAGGCCGAGCACAGGCCAAGACTGTCTGCCCTAGTTCTCCCAAGGCCTCCCTTACCCTAAAGCTCTCCCCTGGTCTTAGGTATGATTCCAATCCTATCAAGCTAAACATCTTCCTCCTCATTTACCATTTGAAGAGCTCTGAGACCTTCCAGATTGTTGGAATGGATTGCTTCTTCACATAGCCAAATGACACAATTCCAGAAGTGATTAGCATTTTGTCTTGTCCACAAAATAGTGGACACTTCTAGGTCACCACCATGAGGACAAACTGCTCCATTTTACTACTTAAATAGGTTGGCAAAACTTCTGCAGCTCTGTGAAGACTTTGTTAAGGCAGTGAAATGGAGTAATTTGTTTCATGGCTACCATTTTGTCTCCAACCACAAGTGGACAAAATGGTGGCCATTTCTGACTCACCGCAGCACTGCCCAAGACACTTGGCCTGCCCTCCTTTCCCAATATGAGGCCTGGAAAGCTTTAACAGGTAAGTACAATGGGTGATAGGCATGTGGGGAGCAGGCCCAAGTGCTGCAAGATCTTGGGGTGGAATGTGGGGGAGACAAGTGAAGGGTGGTGCAGTTCCTGTGATTGTTCATAAGTACAAAAGACTGTGGTGGTGCTACAACCAACATAACTTTGAAATGAGGTCATATATAGCTTTTGGAGAAGTCTGTCATAACCTTATTCATTAAATGATTGTTCATGGATATTATAGGATGGAACTCTGAAACACAGGACCATGTTTTGAGGACTACCTGTATTCATTTATTTATATATACATGTGTGGTTCCTAATAAATGGGGAGAGAATAAGCCATGGAAAAGAGATGGGAAAAATGGACAGGCAAATATTACAT
This sequence comes from Naja naja, assembly GCA_009733165.1. Lineage (NCBI taxonomy): Eukaryota > Metazoa > Chordata > Lepidosauria > Squamata > Elapidae > Naja > Naja naja. The sequence continues at coordinate 219,681,457 of CM019148.1, forward strand.
TCTTCTCTGAACAGAGACATCCATAGAATCCAGAGGCTCTGCCCAAGTGATGAGATGGATAATGGGATAACACTCAACACTCTACTCATGTTCATGTGACATCGTGATGCACATACAAAATGGCTGGAGTCAATGTTATCACTCAATGATGTATCTTTAACCTTCGTTGTCTCCAATGCAGACACCTACAGTTCTGGAGGTAGTCATAATAAAGTGACTATATGTAGAATTACTCCATTCTGTCATTAATTCATGATACAGATCTAATCTTGACTATCATTCAAAAATGTATGAAGTGAAGCTATAAACGTAGCCTTCATGACTGCTCTGTGTGTTAAAAACTGGGGTAATTTTTTAAAAAAATATTTAATAACTAACAAATAAATTTTATTTGAGTCAGAGTCAGTGATAGAAGAATTGTCTCAATACCAATAAACCTAAGATTATCATTCACACCAAGTTTGAAGAGCTTGTGATACCCAGCAGATCTATGTGTATCTGCAGGTATCATATTTAGATCAGTGTTTTCCTTTATAGCAATGTATCAATAATTTGTGTTTTTATGATTATCCTTTTATATTGCAAAGTACCAATGCACACTTGTGAAAATCGTTGAGTGGTTTTGATTACCACTTTTCCACTATTTGTTGTCATGTTTTTAATAACACAGTCATTTTATGTTTCATAGCAACTTAAAAAGCTGTCAAATACTATTCTGGTTATTGATCCATCTCTTCAAGTATTGTCAACATTGGAGTGTCAGATAGCAATTCTTCTAGTCATATTTTATATCACGCAAACAGCTTGCCTCTGACTATCTTTTCTTCTAAATATCTCTCCTTCTGCAAAACTATATACAGATCCTGTGCCATTTATATAGGGACAATTATTATTTAAACATCAACTAAATATTATTGAACAGAAATAGCAACACTCACTGTGGCTCTCAATTAGCTTGGACACCTCTTGTTCTGCAGCATGAGACATTCCTCCCCTATGTTTTTCCCCAAAGCAATTAATTCATAAGAAGCACCAGTTGTTGCTACACAGATACTGCTTTTGCAATTAATGAGACACAAGAACCCAAATTAAGTGAAAAAGTTAATATCATTTCTGATATCCTTTCTCTGGGAAAGTGAAAGGGGTCATTTAATTTTCTGGTGGGGAGTAGATGTGCAAAATCTTTTTAGTGCTTTCAAAATCATAGTAAATGTCAAATTAGGAACAGGAGGAGGTAAAGGAGATCATCTCAGAGGGCCATGCTTCTAAAGATTGCGAGTGCAACTGCTGGAACCAATCTAATTTCATTGCTAAATTAAACACGATGATTGCCTCTGGGGTCTCTCTGGGCTTGAGGAAAGGAGAGAACACTGCCTTTTGCCTTAACTGTCAAAATGGCAATCCATAGCACATCATAATCAAGGGATGACACATTCTTTAGCATGATTTGTTTACAGAATACTGGTTCTCCAGAACTTAGCTATTTCAACAAAGCATCCAGAGGTGGTATTCAGCAGGTTCTATCAGTTCTGGAGAACCGGTAGTGGAAATTTTGAGTAGTTCAAAGAACCAGCAAATACAACCTCTGACTGGCTCTGCCCCCATCTATTCTCTGCCTCCCAAGTCCCAGCTGATTGGCTGGGTCTTCTTTTGTTGCCCTGCACAGGAGAACGGAGCTGGAAAGCAGGTTAGTGGGGTGGGGAGGGAATGGGATTTTGCAGTAACCTTCCCCTGGAGTAGGGAGGGAATGGGGATGTTATAGTATCCTTCCCCTGCCAATGCCCACCAAGCCATGCCCACCAAGCCACACCACGCCCACCAAGCCATACCCACAGAACTGGTAGTAAAAAAATTTGAATCCCACCACTGAAAGCATCCCTTTGATATTCAGTTTATGTATAATAAGTTTTCCAAGTTTGGAACAAAGACTCTCATTAGAAAGCAACCAGCTCTGTAGAAGGGTATCTGAGACTCCCTGTCTGCAGGGACAAGCAAAGGGGCAGGAAGGGTAGCTCACATATTTTGTGGATTTTGTTCATGCAACTATATCAATAAGATAAAATTACAAAGTTTCTAATGTATCCATTCTGCACTGGCAAGTGTTTAAAACTCTGCCATCAGAGGACATTTTCAGTTCTAGATCTGAATCAGACATATGGCAGGTATCTCTTATTTCCAATGAAAACAGTGCTGCTGTTTTAATAAGCCTTCATGTAAATATTTTTCTTCCTCATGGACTATGCTTAAAAACAGGCAACGATTTTTTTGGCAGGCTCAGAGAAAGAAATACTACAGTTGCTCTAAAAAATGGTTGGGGTATCTGTGACTCTCCAGATGTTACCAATCAACTATTACTAGTCAACTTAGTTGCAATTAGCACTTATATGCATGTAATGATGTTTGATCATGATGCAAACTTTTTAAGGACAGAAATATTAAAAACATCACTGGCTGCAGCAAACCTCCTTCCCAGGCAGAAGGAAATCAACAACTAGCAGATGACCTGAATGTGTTTTACTGCAGGTTTGAAAGGAAACTACAGCCATCTATCTCCACAACCCCCATCTCAAACACACCAACAACAGCCAAGCCTCCTACAACTGACCCCAACCCATTGGGTTCACAATCTCTGACGATCACAGAAAAAGAAGTGCAAGATCTATTTCACAGACAAAAGCCAGGAAAAGCACCAGGGCCAGACAAGATAACTCCTTCTTGCTTAAAAGTCTGTGCTAACCAATTGGCCCCCATCTTCACATGAATATTCAATAAATCACTAGATTGTGCTATGTTCCTTCTTGCTTCAAATGCTCTACTATCATCCTAGTGCCAAAGAAGCCCTCCATCAGGGAACTGAATGACTAAAGACCAGTTGCTCTAACTTCTGTAGCTATGAAAACCTTTGAAAGGCTAGTGCTGTCCCACCTAAAAACCATCACGGATCCGCTGTTAGATCCCATGCAGTTTGCATACCGAGCAAATAGATCAACAGATGATGCTGTTAACATGGCTCTGCGTTACATCCTACAACACCTTATTTATTTATTATTTATTTATTATTACCTTGAATCTCCCAATACCCACGGAAGGGTCCTCTTTGTAGACTTCAGTTCAGCATTCAATACCATCATTCCAGACACTCTTCTAAGTAAATTAAACCAACTAGCGGTACCTGAACACACTTGTAAGTGGATCATAAGCTTCCCAACAGACAGGAAGCAGCAGGTGAAGCTAGGCAGAATCACATCCGATACCTGTACAATCAGCACAGGGGTCCCCGAAGGCTGTGTGCTTTCTCCACTTCTCTTCTCCCTATATACCAATGCCTGCATCTCAAATGATCCATCTGTTAAAATACTGAAGTTTGCTGATGACACAACAGTGATTGGTCTCATTGAGACAACGATGAATCCGCATACAGACAGGAGGTTATACAACTTGCCTCGTGGTGTAACTGGAACAATCTGGAACTGAACACACTCAAAACCATAGAAATGGTGGTAGACTTTAGAAGAAACCCTCCCACACTACCACCTCTTACAATACTAGACAACACTGTATCAACAGTAGACACCTTCAAATTTCTAGGTTCTACCATATCACATGACCTAAAATGGACACTAACATCAAAAACATCATCAAAAAAGCACAATAAAGAATCTTCTTTCTGCGCCAACTCAGGAAGCTCAAACTGCCCAAGGAGCTGCTGATCCAGTTCTACAGAGGAATTATTGAGTCTGTCATCTGCACCTCTATAACTGTCTGGTTTGGTTCTGCAACCCAACAGGACAGACACAGACTTCAGAGAGTAATTAGGACTGAAGAAAAAACAATTACTACCAACCTGCCTTCAATTGAGGACCTGTATACTGCACGAGTCAGAAAGAGGGCTGTGAAAGTATTTACAGACCCCTCACATTCTGGACATAAATTGTTTCAATTCCTTCCCTCAAAACAACGCTATAGAGCATTGCACACCAGAACAACCAGACACAAGAAGAAGTTTTTTCCTGAAGCCATCACTCTGCTAAACAAATAATTCCTTCAACACTGTCTAACTATTTACAAAGTCTGCATTACTATTACTATTAATCTTCTCATCACTCCTTATCGCCCATCTCCTCCCACTTGTGACTGTATGACTGTAACTTTGTTGCTTGTATCCTTACGATTTATATTGACTGTTTCCTAGTATGATTTGATTGCTTATTGTATCCTATGACTATTATTAAGTGTTGTACCTGATGATTCTTGATGAATGTATCTTTTCTTTTATGTATACTGAAAGCATTTGCACCAAGACAAATTCCTTGTGTGTCCAATCACATTTGGCCAATAAAGAATTCTATTCTATTCTATTCTATTCTATTCTATTCTATTCTATTCTATTCTATATTGTGGTAATTGTTCAATCCCTAAATAAATGCTCATCAATACTGATTCAGTTATATCTGTTTTACATACACACATACACACACACACGACAAATCACCACATTTAAATTGGGCAGATTATTTCAAAATAGTTTCCATCTGATGTGTTAGTAACAACATCTGATGTGCAGAGATTTTATATTTCAAATATGCTGTTTAAATAATAATTGATTGACTGAATTGTCAAAGAGAAATCAACTATGATATGTCTGCTGGCAAAGTGTGAGTTTGTATTTTATCTCAAGAGTGATGGAATCAGTGTGAGATATAATCTGTAGTTCCACAATAAAATGTATCAGATGAACAGATATGACTGTTTTTAATTGCAAAGATATGACTAAAATTAATTTAGATTTAAAAAATCAGTTTCTCAAATCTTCTGAATCCAGTTTAAAACTCATCCAAGATTGACCACAGCTGGATTTACAATGTTCCTAAAGGCTTACAAAAATATTTAACTCGCACTCTCAAGTGTATTGTGTGCATAACAGTTGTATATAAAGTAATGGAGGTATTTATACATCTAAGTTGAAGTCCTACGATTATGAGGATTTAAGTCCTACACACACTATAATGTTGGCCTTGGTTGACAATTTTCATATACAGTATACATTGACACTTTTTTGTCCTTCTGTCAATTATATCCAGTACTCAGAAACATCCTGGGTAAGTTTCTGCAGGTTTTTTTGGCAAGGTTTTTTTAGAAGTGGTTTGCCATTGCCTAGGGCTGAGAGGGTAACTGGCCCAAGATTACACAGCTAGCTTTGTGCCTAAGGCAGGACCAGGACTCACAGGCTCCTAGTTCCTAGCCTGGGGCCTTAACTATTACACAAAATTGGCTTGTAAAGAACCATCAGTTCTGTATTTGTCCTCTTCTCTTTTGGCCAACAACTGAGCAGAGAGGAGAGCCAGCCAATAAGATGTGAGAATAAGGAAGATAATCTTGGAAATATGCAAGAGCCATCAACTAGACAAAAGGACCTGAAACACTGTTTAAGTCTATAGCTAAGACATAATAGTTAAAAGCACTTCAGGCACTCTGCCTAATTCACTGGAATACACTAGAATACAACCCAATCAAACTTGCATAGTTCTGTTTTTATAGACAGTCTCAATAAAAAATATTCCTTGCTTTCATGTGGAATAGATTTTCTAGTCTGGTCTAGAAGGGAAGGGAAGGGAAGGGAAGGGAAGGGAAGGGAAGGAAGGAAGGAAGAGAAGAGAAGAGAAGAGAAGAGAAGAGAAGAGAAGAGAAGAGAAGAGAAGAGAAGAGAAGAGAAGAGATATTGGCAGGAGACATGGGGTGCTTTGAAATGGCTTTTCCCAATTCACTAAAAATAATGGGAATTTACAGAAACGTTGCACGATGAAAAATTTCCTTCACCAGAGTGCAACATAGTCTAATTAAGCTGTTTATCTGGAACAAACATTTTGCTAAAAGCCCACACAAGATTATTAAGAAATTATTTTATTGGTCCAAATTGTATAATCACAGTCAGCAAGAAGAAAGATGGGTGAAAAATCAATAAGTCTCAAAACTGGCACAAGAATTCAACCTAATTTTTGCTTCACTGCTAACCAGCAGATTCAATTTGTCTTCCTATGATCTACCAAGTTCTGTAGTTGCTCCTTCTGTCAAGTCATCCAAGGACGGGTATATTATTCAATTCAATCAAGCTTCAGACAACAGAATACTCTCAAAAGAATGAACAAAATCTGGTATCACTCATAGTATGACTTTGTTCACTTTCCTGCAGTTCTACAAAAATTGAAAGTCCCCAAAATCTTAGGGGGAGGAGAGTTCCCTCTTTCTCCTGAAGGTAAATTGTTGCTCCATTAACAGAAAAGTCAAATGAAAGACTGTCACTTTTTGCAATCCCAGAAGCTGATTATATTTCCCATTTCTATTTATTTCTACTGTGCATAGAAGCAAACTCACTGAGGGGGCTGCCCTGGCAGAGAAAGTAAATATGGCTATAGGTGCAAGGCATTTAAAATAAGATTATTTTTAAAATCAATTTGTTTAGATAAAATTCCATATAAGCACTTGGCTTGCATAGATAAAAATTAAAAGTATGATACAGATGGAAGCCTCCCTAGAAAGCTGCACTCTCTACATCTCCACCTGTCAATCTTTGGGTCAGCTAAATTGTATTCGTGTATTGCAGAAGAAAGTAGACAAGACAAGAAATTTCCATTTTTCATGTCATGTTGCCCCACAATTAAAGCATTTTAATGATATCTCTATGACATTTAAGTGCTGGATTTCTATTGCTCCACTAAATGAGCAGCCAATCTGACCTGTGAATGATTAAAAGAAAAATTTGGTAGGTAATTTGACATTGCAGGAGATTAAAAAGAAGATAAAGCTTCCACTGAGCTCTAATTTTTAATATGACAGAAAGTGAAAGCTCTTAGAGAGGAACTAATCATAAATGAAATAAGAATTATGAAATTCTTGGTGTTCTCTGAGCTTGGTTATTTGCTTGCAATCTCATGATGTTACTTAGTTGGGCAATGAAATGTCTGCAAATAAACAACCAAGTTGAGAGAGGAGCAAGAACTTTAAAGTTCAACCCTCAGCTATGTATATTTTCTTCTATTAAAATCAAAATTAGTTTTTGTCTTGGCCCTATTTGCTCTTTGCAATGTAGGAACAAAGGTCAAGGCAACCTTTAGCTTGGAAAAAAGAGTGAATTAAAAGAGGAGGCTCTGGTTTCCAGTATACTTCTGGGTTCAATTCAAGGTGTTGGTTGTTACCTATAAAGTACTTATTGAGGTTTTGTCTCTTCCCAATTGTCTCTACCTCTCCTATCACATCTGGCAGGGGTTGCTTGCTACCAGTTCTGTCTGTCACAGAGTCTCATTCAGCAAGACCTAGAAAGGGAATCTTGTCTGCCATGATACCTGCTTTTGGAATATCATCCTCTTTAAGACTAGATTGGCCCTGACCCTGTTCACTTTCATAAGGCCTTAAAGAAGTGGCTATGCCACTCGGTATGGGAGTCGGGATCTGTTTGGCAGAGCCCATGAGATGGTTACATTGATGGGTGTTTGTGGTTTTATCTCATCTGTGTTTATTCCTAAGGTGAGCATTATATTGTCTTTTAATTAGTTGCCCAGAGACACTATGACAAGGTGGGCTGACATAGAAAAATCAATAAATAAATAAGGGATGGAGACCACAGGAAAAAGACCATTACTGATACTGTCCCACAGTGCCAAATTCTAGTGAAGAGTAGCTGGCCCTTTAAATAAAAAAAACCCAGCCTGATGAGTCCAAACAGAATTACCTAATCCCAGCCAATAAGAGGAAAAGGCGGGAAAAGTTATGTCAGATTTTGGTGGGAAGGTCCTCTCTGGGCTCCACAGAAGGCTGGTGGGGAAGGAGAAACCAGTTTTTAGTGAAGGGATGATGGCAACCAGAAGGATCTTCCAATTGCTGGTCACCTACAGGCACAGTTACCTCAGGACTGAAGGGCCTCAGAAGAGGACTGGTTTAACCCTAAAGGCACCTTTTTTCCTCATTAAAATATAAGGATGGGAAGTATACAGTATAAGGAAGGGGAGAAGTATAGATTATTTCATTAAATATTTTAATATTTTATTAAAATATTTAATATATTTTATTGTTATTATTAATTTATTTCATTAAATTTATTTTAAAATACTTTTAATAGGGCAAAAAGAAAACAGAATCCCATCATTGTTTCCAAACAGTTTTCCCCTTCCTTCAGCAATGCTTAAATGTACTTGAAATATAAAAAGCAAGTGTGGTATTTTGCAGGCCAATCTCATCAGAGTACAGAGTTAACAATAAAAGAAAAAGATGACAAACAAACCAATTAATGAAGAATGATAGACTGAACTTTATAAATTTAGCACTAGTAATTTAGGGAGAGGGTCATGATCAGCTTTGAAGAACTGCTCTTTGAAATGTTATAGTCTATGAAATGACGTGAGGAACAGCTGTTGCGGTAATGCCTTGTTGCACTTTCCAAACTAATTGCAGACACTGGAAGAAATTAATTTCTTAGACAATTTAAGAGGGTGTAATACACTTCAATAATTAGAATCAGATGGGATCTTTGATTTGCTCTTAGACTCTAAAGAAATAGCATCTTCTGATAGTTTGGTACTAATTAAGATGATTGGCCACCTTCAAATTCGCAACAGTGCTGTATGAGGGGGAGTTAATTTATTTATTTGTTTGTCAAGCAGTACAAGAAAACAAGTATAGCTATGAACATAAACATGAACAAAGGAAATAAATACAGCTAAAAAGGACAGTAAGACAGGGACGGTAGGCACGCTGATGCACTTATGCACGCCCACTTTAAGGACCTCTTAGGAATGGAGATTAAACCACTTATTTATTATACAAATTTCTATGATTGCCCAACTCACACATACAGTGCATTTAGAAAGTATTCAGACCCCTTTCACTTTTGTCAATTTTGTTATGCTGCCGCCTGATTGTACAGTTATTGAAATTCATTTTTTTCTCATTAATCTATACTCAGTGTCCCATAATGACCAAGTGAAAACAGGATTTTAGAAATGTCTGTAAATTTATTAAAAAGAAAAAAACTGAAATATCACATATTTTGATTTTGGGAGATTTGTAGTACTTCATCTGGATTTGGCCCTTGTATCAGGAGGGCCTCCATTCCTATTGGAATGCAATGGAGACATATCTTAGGTGATGCAACCAATAATAGTTTGCAAGGTGTGTTCTTTGGCTGTCAAGCTTTGTTAGCAATTTTGTAAAGGACTTTTTTGAAGGAGCATCACCTTCAGATCAACTAAACAGGTTTGGTTCAGGAGTGAATAACATGGTAGTTTCGACCGCATCTGGGCTCTTCTCTCGGACTTTGGGAAGCTTTGTTATTTTACTGATGTGCTTAGTTTTCAACAAATTACATTTATGTTTATATTACAATACTTATATTACATTTTTTGTCTGTGTTCCACTTTAGAATGGCAGAAAATGTTACCCCCATTTTTGGTAGTTATGGTCAGAGAAGGTCCTGAGGCCACAAAAGGGGATTGTTACCTAAGGCCACAAATAATCCACTCCTGGCTTTTTTGTTTTATTTATTTTATTTATTTCATTTGTCAATCACTTACAAGATAATAGGAATAAGTATAAACATGAGTAAGAATACAGGAAATAGGTACGATTAAATGGGGACATTAGGACAGGGATGGTAGGCATGATGGTGCACTTATGCACGCCCCTACAGACCTCTTAGGAAAGGAGTGAGGTCAATAGTAGACAGTTTAAGGTTAAAGTTTTTGGGGTTTGGGGAAGAAACCACAGAGTCAGGTAAAGTGTTCCAAACATTGACCACTCTGTTACTGAAGTTGTATTTCCTGCAATCAAGTTTGGTGCAGTTTACCTTGAGTTTTTATCTATTGTGTGCTCTTGTGTTGTTATGGTTGAAGCTGAAGTATTCATTGACAGGTAGGATATTGCAATATATAATTTTATGTACTATACTTAGATCGGACCAAAGGCGGAATAGTTCTAGGTTGTCTAGGTCTAGAATTTCAGGTCTGGTGGCATAAGGTATTCTGCAACAAGTAGAGGAGTGGAGAACTCTTATTGTGAAATATTTCTGGACTTTCTCAACTGTATTAGTATCAGATACGTAATGCAGGTTCCAGACTGATGAGCTGTATTCAAGTATTGGTCTAGCAAATGTTTTGTATGTTCGAGTTAGTAGTGTGATATTACCGGAGAAAAAGCTATGCAGGATTAGGTTAACAACTCTTAATGCCTTTTTGGCTATGTAGTTACAGTGGGCTCTAGCACTTAGATCATTAGAGATGAGTACTCCAAGGTCCTTGACAGAGTTTGGATCATCAACAAGGTCTTGACTATTCAGCTTGTATTTTATTTTCTGATTTTTTTTGCCAATATGTAAGACAGAGCATTTATTTGTTGAGAATTTATTTGAAGTTGCCATTTGTTTGACCATTCTGATATATAGTCGAGGTCTTTTTGAAGGGTAGCAGTATTGTCAGTGGTGTTGAATAGCTTTACATCATCAGCGAAAAGAATGCAGTTGCTCTTAATATGATCACAGAGGTCATTTATATAGAGTATGAAGAGAGTTGGTCCTAGAACACTGCCTTGGGGGACACCACTGTTGACAGTACAGGATTTGATAGGATGCTCCCAATTTTGTTGTCTGTTTGACAGGAATGCTTCTATCCAGTTATGCAGGTGTCCAGAGATACCATAAGATTTTAGTTTTAGGAGTAGTTTGTCATGTACCACTGAATCAAAGGCTTTACAGAAGTCTATGTAAATTGCATCTATTGCTTTGCCCTGATCAAGTTGTGTAGTCCATATGTTTTTGCAGTGTAAGAGTTGCAGATTACAGGATAGTTTTTTTCTGAAACCAAATTGTTTATTAGAGAGTAGGTTGTTTGCCTCTAAGTGGAGGATAATGGATTGGTTAATAATTGATTCCATGATTTTACAGGTGACGCAGCATAAGGAGATTGGTCTGTAATTTTCAACTAGGCTGGGGTCTCCCTTTTTGAAGATGGGGATGACTGTGGCTAGTGACCATAGGTTTGGCAAGGAGCTGGCCCTGAAAGATTTTTCAAAGATTATGCTTAGAGGTTCAGCTATGGCAGTGGATAGCTTTTTAAAGAAGTAGGCACATATTCCATCCAGCCCAATAGATAGAGATGGTTTTAGATTGCATAGTGCTTTTTCAATTTTGTCTTCTGTAAAATCGATATGTATTAGATCATTGTAGTTGTCTGTGGTTCGACTAGGAAATATTGGCATGATCCATTGCTGTTTACAAATACTGAGCCAAAGAATGTGCTAAAGAGGTTGGCTTTAATGGTGTCATTGTTGCAGTCTTTACCATTAGGTCCTTTCAGGGGTGGGATGGACCTTGAGTCTTTTAGTTTGTTGTTTACAAAATTGTAGAAAGTGCGGGTGGAATTGGTACATAGGTTTTCCTCTTGTTTAATGTGATAATTGGTGCATTCAGTCTTTATCTGGTGGCATAAATTTTTGTATCGGCTTTTAAAGTTGGCAATGTGACCAGATTTGTTTTTCTGCCAAAGTGATTTCTTTTTGGATTGAAGCTTCCTTATTGTTATAGGTAATTTGTTTTTTCTGGTTTTGGGAGTTATTATTGGTAATATAGTTTGATAACTCTTTTGACTTCAAGTAAAAATATGTTGTAATGGTCTTCAACAGTATTGCATCCAGTGAGTAGAAATTGCCAATCAAGAGATGAGAGATCGTTGTCTATAAGATCATAGTTACCTTTTTTGAAGTTATAATTGGGGATCCCGTTATGATGATTTTTGTGTGGACGTATGTTGAGACAAAAGTCAATCATGCTGTGGTCACTGTTGGAAAAGGGTTCTTTAATTTGTATTCTGTAAATTGAATTCAAACAATTGCAGAAGATGAGATCAAGGCAGTTGTTAAGTCTAGTATTGTTGGTTACTAGTTGTTCCAGTCCCAGATTTGTTACAGCATTGTAGAAGGCTGCATGTATGGGTTCAGTGTTACATTTGTTTAGGGTCCAGTTAATATGAAGTCACCAAGAAAGATAAAAGTATGTGGGCAGGATGTTGCCCATGTTAGTAGTGAATTTAGCTTGTTTACATGTTCGATGTCATAATCGGCTCTGTAACATAGTAAGAATCAAAATGTGATATTTAACGACAGTTCACAGACGATGGTCTCAGGAAGAGCAAGCTCCTGGGTAACTTGGATGTTTTTTAGATTTAAGGACTTTATCCCCCATCAGCTGTAATTGGTGAATTGGGCAAGGGAATTACTGTATTACCTGGTTATGATTTTTAATTGCTTTTACATGTCTTACTATACCTGACCCAGTCATCTGCCTTGAGCAGTTTGTTTGTTTCTGCTTTGTTTTTTCCTCAGCCAGACAAACAGCTGTTTTTCTTTACCCATACCTTAGCTCACCTCTGGAGAAAGAGGAACTTGTGTGTATACTCCATGTGCCCCTGTGTTTCTCTATAAGATATAAGTCTAGATTTACACATCATGGGGAAATAGCCTCTCTCTGTGTCTATGGGCATTCCCACAAATCCCTAGGGGTAGCAAAAGATATAGCACTCACACTTGCTTCTTGAAACTAGGATATCTGGCTAATGATCATAAGAAATGGATGACTACAAACAATTGCATAAAAATTCTGTCACAGCCAGAATTGTAGGCTAATACAGCAATGCTTTTTTTAGATGTTACCATTCTGGTGTAGATTCATGGAGTGTTTTTCCATTGGAAAAATGCATTTTGTGTATTTGCTTGGCTGCCTGTTCAAACATATAAATCTTCCCTTATCCTGTCATCCTGAAATGGTCAAATCCAATAAATGCTTTGCTACTTGAGTCTCCTGATTGTATAAACTAGGCTGCAGGTGACACAAAACCTAATTTGTGAGAAATTGCCTTATTTAGATTTGATCAATGTGAGAGTCTTAATCATGGCAACTCTTTGTTTCTTTAATTTGCTTTCTTGCATTTCCATCATGAGCAAAAACTAGTCTGACACACTGTTGCTCTACCAATGCTGAAAGTGTTGGCAGTGGTGTGCACATAATAAAACAAGAAAGTTTCATGAAGGGTGAGATGTTCTGTTAGCATGATGTGTGTGCAAATGTGACAGCTTTTGTCTCTTCTGCCAGAAAGGTTGTTGAATTTTGGGGTGATGGGAATTTTTGAATATTTAGATTCCCTTTTCATCTAGCTTCTAGCATCTGAAGTGGTTTTCTCTTCATTGTTAATTTATCTTTTTCATTAGTGAGTATGATGTCCAATCTTCCAGAGTGGACAGATTTGTTTGCTCCTACACACATGCTTGCTTCAAGAATAGGTGCCAAACTAGATTTTATTTTTTACCAGTGAATACAGGGAATATTTGACAATGTGGATTCAACTTTCTGAAATGCTTCTTGATCTGGCTTAAGCTACATGCGAATAGCCAGCTGGGATGCTACTGGAATGGGAATGATACTAGCTAAGCCACTGACCTATAGAATATATTTCATTCAGGGACAGATTTGATTGAACAAGCCACCATTGACAGTGAATAGATTACCGATTGGCTGTCCTTGACATTTACAAGGTAGCAGCAGTGTAGAAATTATAGCAAACATTATGTAAGTATAGTTATGTACACTATAGTTATACCGTGTTTCCCCAAAAATAAGACACTGTCTTATTTTTTTTTGGCTCCCAAAAACACACTAGGTCTTATTTTCGGGGTAGGTTTTATATATTTATGGTGCCAAATAGTGGGTGTGAGTGTGTGGGGGTGTTTCGCGAGTGCATGGTTGCTCCCTGAAAAGTCTTCCTGGAACTGGAGATTTACACTAGGTCTTATTTTTGGGGTAGGTCTTATATTAGGGCAGGTTTAGAAAATAGTGCTAGGTCTTACTTTCGGGGTAGGTCTTATTTTCGGGGAAACACGGTAGTTATGCACTGTTGGAAGGAAAATCCATCTGGTTCAATTCCAAGCTGGGAGAAAGGCACTGGAAACAAAATGGAGGCTGGAGGCTGATTGGAAAGAAAGGTTCTCTTTATCGATGAAGCAGAACCACATGTGATTCTGGACATCTGACAAAATGGAGTTGAGAGTGGGTGGGTTTTATACCTTCTTTGGGTTTTGTATTTGAGCTTCCTGTTCCTGTGCAAGAACATGTCCTTTAATATTCTATTGGCTGTTGACATATTCCTATGGGGTCATGGCTGGCTCTATAGGCAAAAGGGGAAATGCAAATCCTAGGTGCTTGTCTGAGCTAATTTTGTTTTTGCTCATCTGAGTTTCTGTCTTGACCCAGTCTTTCTGAATGGATTACCATTCAGAATTATTCAGAATTATTCAGAATAATTATAGCATTTACTGATTGCAGGACAACACATGAGCAGCCATAAACCCCCTCCTCCACACAATAACAAGCAAACATTTCATACCTTATACTGAAAAGTACAAGTAACATTTTATTTTGTTTTGTTTTTAAAAAGATCTTAGACTGCTGGGTTTTTTGTTTTATAGTGCCTAATTAGCTTGAAAGGTATCTTTACTTTTCTTGTGATCCTCTAATAAAGTGTTTCTCAACCACAGCAATTTTAACAGGTGTGGACTTCAACTCCCAGGACTGGAATGCTGGCTGGGGAACTCTGGGAGTTGAAGTCCACACATTGCTCTAGTAAAGGAGTGTCAAACACAAGACCGGATATGGCCCACAATGTGGTCAGATCTGGGCCACGCAGCTGTCCTGAAATGGTAAGGGACTGTCCCGTGTCGCTTTGGCCTGGGACATCCCATCCCAGTAGGTGTGCATGCAGGCAGGAGGCAGTGAGTGCATGCACACACAGGCCTGGCCACACCATCCTGGTAGGTGCATATGTGTGCCCACTGCCTTCTACCTGCACACGCATGCACAAAGACACAATGTGGGCCAGCTTCTTACCATTTCCAGGACAGCAGGTGTGGGCATGGGGGGATGGTGTCTGGCAGCAGGGCTCTGCAAGCAGGTGTGGTGGTGGTGGCACTGGCAGCAGGCAGAATCATGGAAGAGGCATGTGATGCAGACCACTGGATGCACCTGCTCCTATGTGATGCATCCATCAGGCCGGATTGCATGCCTCTCCCCTGCACCTCTGCCTCCAGCTACTGCCACTGCCACAAGCCAAGACACCATCGGCCCACCCAATCCTCCCATCTGTTTTGGCTTGTGTTGGAGCACAGGTCACCACTGGTCACCTCCTCAGCCCCCTCTTGGGTCTTGTCCTTGGCCCGCATGTGGAGCATGTTCCCCTTGATCATCCGACACACTTCGGCACTGCTTGGGATGCTGCCATCCCCGAGGCCACCAGCAGCTTGTACAGATCCATTAGGCTGCAGTTATCACTGCCTGGAGCACCAGGCCCACCCAGCACAGAGGTGAAGTGGGCACCTAGAAAGGCTGAGTAGAGGTGGTAGAGCATATCCAGGCCCAGAAAGCAAAAGATGGCCACCCCAAATGGGGAAAACCAAATCTCCATTGGCACCATGGCCACTAGGCTCAGCCAGGATCATGTGCCTCCCCATCTCTGCTGTGTCTGGCAGCCATGGCACTGATAGGGATCTGGCTTTTCCCGCTGACAGTGGCTTTCCCCCAGAGCATGGCTGGACCTGGCCATGCTCTACCATCTCTATTCAGCCTTTCTAACTGGCTGCTTTGCCTCCTTCGGCCTGTGCAGATCTGCTGAGTGGTGGCAGTGGCAGCCCACAGCGGGGCCAAGGTGCATCGGGTGCATGAGGGAAATGCACTCCATACACAGGTCAAGGACAAGACCCATGAGGGGGCTGAGAAGATGACCAGTGGTGACCTGCTCTTCAACTACAAGCCAAAACAGACAGTGAGACAGAGTAAGCATGTCCAGCAGTCCACATGGACAGCCAGCCTGGTGGTGGCAGTGGTCTCTGGTGGCAGTGGTCCCCTAGCTAAGGGGTTGGCGGGCTGTGGCTATAGCGGGAAACCATCCTCCCCTTGCACAAAAAAGGCAGCGACCATGCAGTGGCCGATGGTTTCCTGCTGTAGCTGCCCCCCCCTGCCTCACCTTACCTCATCCCATGGGATAAGTCTCCTGCCCCCCAGCTCCCCACTGGAGACTGCTGGATTCCCTCCCCAACCCAACCAGTCCCCACAGGCATCACCCACAAGAGTGATGTCAAACCTGCCACAGCCCTGGGCCATGCCCAGTCAGCTGCCCTGACTACATCCCTCCTGACGACTGGCCCCCAGAGGACAACTACAATGCTGATCTTCCCTCAATGAAATTGAGTTTGACACCCCTGTAGAATAGAGTATAGTATAGAATATAATAGAATAGAGATAAATTATTTCTTTGGGCTATTTGGGAGCTGGGATGAAACTCTTGTACTTCAAATGACTGGAAAACAATGAAACGATACACCAGTGGACTTTTTAAAAAAGTAATAAAGTATGCTGCTCAAGGAAAGAAACATAGTATTAAAAAAAATCCTGCCTGGTTTCAAACTAGTGAAGATCCATGTGCCTGGTAAATCTTGCAACCAGGGCTAAGAAAGACCTAAAACATAAATTGCAGCAAACCTTATTAAGGAAAAGCTGATAAAATGCAAGAAAAATATTTTCTTATTATTTTAAATCTGTTTATTGCTGGTTCACATTCATATATTTTCATTTAAATACTTCAACCTTGGATATAAAATGTACACATATTTAAACATGCACACACACTTGAAAGTATATGTGTCCAGTAAGACCCACCTACCAAAATGAAAACAATTAGCATTTGGTTTCCTGGCCTAGAAAATTGGAAAGGCAGAACATCATTGGATTTGACCAACCCTTTCTTAGGGGTCCAATAAAGGAGAATATTTGTAACTCAGGGTTATAACTGTGGGCTCCTTGGTGCTCTCTGAGTTGAATGTTTTCTTGCAGACATTTTATTACCCAAACTAAGTAACATCATCAGTGCGAGTTTGCTTTCTTAACTAAGAACTTTCTTAAACAACCTTAAAATGCAGCACTACAATGGGTAATAACATCAAACCTTAACTGTTTACTTTTACATAGTAGTATAAACTAGTAATTCCTATCTAATTGGTAAAACCCAAAATCAAAGTTTCATTTTTTTTCCATCTCAAGCACAAAGTCCAGAAGTGACCATTTGACTTTCAAGATGTATTCAATTTATAATGCCCAGCATTCCCAGTGAACATCTGCTAGCTAGGAAGTATGGAAGATCAAGGAATATTGAGAAGGAGTTTTCTCCCAAGAATGATGTACAAATTGTGGTTGTTAATTTGTACTATACGTGAATCTATTTGAACTTCAGAAAACCAGGCTGTAAATCACTTTAAAAATACATTTTATTTAATAACTATAATAATAACAGAGGCTGCGATGACTCAGCAGTTAAAGATACAGAGCTTGTCAGCAGGAAAGTTGACTGCCTGGGTTCAACACTGTGCAACAGGATGAGGTCTTGTTACTTGCTCCAGTCCTGTCCATCTATCAGTCTGAAAGCATACAAATGCAAGTAGATAAATAGGTACCACTTCAGTGGGAAAGTAACAGTGTTCCATGCACTTTTGGTGTATAGTCATGCTTGCCATATGATATGACCATGGAAATGTCTTCGGACAATGCTGACTCTCTGGGCTAAAAAAAATTGAGGTAAGCATCCCTTCCTAGAGTCAGACATGATTGGACAGAGGAAACTTTTACCTTTATCCTATAATAATAACATGGGAGACAGCTTGGTGTTATAGTTTAAGACACTGACTTAGAGATCAAGAGACTAGGAATTCTAGTCTTGCCTAGAATCCAAAGCTAGCTGGATTATTTTGGCCCAGTCACTTTTTCCCAGCTCTAGGAAGAAAGCAACGGCAAACCACTTCTGAAAATCTTGCCAGGAAAACTGCTTGGACATATTCAAGCAATCATCAACAGTCACTCAATAATGACTTGAAGGCACATACATACAAAAGCAGTAATGTGGCAACTATAAATTAAAGGAGGACACAATTCTTATTAATATTTTTTCTCAGCCAATTAGACTTGTTAACAATTGGTTCTTGGGTCAGTACTCAGTTTTGGTTTTAGAGATTATAAAAATGTATATGGAACTTCACAAAGAGAGTAGGGATAACTCATAGACACCAAGGGAACCCACAAAAGGAACAACTATTAAGTATGAGGGAAAGAAGGATATAGAGAGTAATGTTTACTTTTATAAAGAATATTGTTTTATACATTTGTTAGTTGATTCTGGAAATGAATTCCTTGGTTTTATCCTTAAAGGACAAAATCTTGTCACGAAAAGCAAAGGATTATTACATGGTTGTTGGAGAACTGAACAATTAAAAGATTTTATCATAATGTACAAAATAAATATAATTGAATATATAATAGATTAGCGATTAAATTTGAGAACACCAGCATTTGTAATAAGAATATTTGTACAGTTGATACAGGTCTACTGTCCAAAAGAAATTCGGGGAGGGGGTGAGGCAAAATTTATTGTCAATAACTTTTCACAATACTGTCCCATAAGTTGCACTGTGCAGAGATGGGATCATGAGCCTCAATTGCAATTGTATGGAGATGTGAGGTAAAATAAAATGTATAATTATAACCAATGGTGGGATTCAATGTTTTTTTTACTACTGGTTCTGTGGGCATGGCTTGGTGCGTGTGGCATAGCTTGGTGGGTGTGGCTTGATGGCGTGGCAGGGGAAGGATGTAAAATCCCCATTCCCTCCCCACCCCATTAACCTGCTTTCCAGCTCCGTTCTCTTGTGCAGGGCAACAAAAGAAGACCCAGTTAATCAGTTGGGACTTGAGAGGCAGAGAATAGATGGGAGCCAGTCAGAGGTGGTATTTGCCAGTTCTCCGAACTACTCAAAATTTTCACTACCCGTTCTCCAGAACTGGTTAGAACCTGCTGAATATCACCTCTGATTATAACTCATTCCCATTAACAAGTAACAATATAAGCAATCACCATTAGCTATACTTACTGCTTTTCTTCCGTCTAAGCTCACTGTTCACAAAATCATAGTCTGGATCCTCAGAAACATTAAAATCATTTTCCCCACAAGCCAACATTTCTCAACAGATATCTTAAGAACTTCCACCAGAATTAGGTGAATTCTCCAAATCAATAATTCCCTTTTTAAGCCCAGTAAGCCTTTTGCTCCCTTAGCAACATGTTTTTTTTTCATTTACACAAAGCACAAATTACAGGTTGTGATTGGTCTTCTAGCCCAAGCCCTGATGTCCTCCTACCTGGTTTATTGGTCCATGTTAATATGTACAAGCCATTGCTGAGCTTGGTAAACATCTCAAAGTTCCAGGAAAACCCTTATGCAGTCTGGCCTTGAGTACTATCTAGTTTCAGTATCTTACTTTATGTTAGTAAAATGCTATTAATCTTTAATTTGACCTTTATGCTGTATATTCTATGTTATTGTTCTGAGATACATTAGAAAAAAAGATATTTGTCTGGATCCTGAATGTTTCGTGCAGATCATTGCTACTTTTCTGATCCTTGTAGTTCTGAAAAGTCTATCAGCTTGATGCAGCAGGCAAGGCCTATTCAGAATATTGAACTATGAAGATTTTAAACTAGTCTATATTTAATGAACTATCTATATTAGATAAGACTAGCTATGATCCCCATCTCTACTCCCAGACATATACTACTGTAGGAGATTCTCATATGCACAGTATCTCTGTAATATTGTATTAGTGACTTGTATCTCTTATTTATATAGTAATTTTAGAGCTTTAGAACTCCCCACACTATGACTTTCAAGCTGTAATTTATATGCTGATAATCACTGTTACTGCTCTGTTGCTTGGAGTTAGCAGTACATTATTTGCAGAAAAGTAAATGAAATGCCCTGTAAGTTATGAAGCAAAAAGAGATTTAAATTGCCTGACAGCTAAGTTGGCAAGTGAGAAGTGTTTCTCTCTGGCCTAGGAGAAATTATTGATTTTCATTGGTTTTGTGTCATACAGGCTATTACTGTTGTTTTATACAGCCCTACTTTTTAAATAGCTTCTTCAGAATCCAGCACAAGCTTTCATTATAATTATCTGTTCAGAATATGTCCAATAAAATAAATTCAAACTTCATATTCAAAGCTAAATACATCTTTCCCCAAGCAAAAGTGAGTCTGCTTTGGCACTACATGTTTGTGGCCCCAGGCCTTCTCAAACACCTTTAAGTTCAGAGTGCTACACTGCAGTCCTACAACACAATATAAACTAATAAAGCCCAGTTGATGTATTCAAAGGCTTAGCCAAACAATGCCTACCATTATATTATAATGGTAGGTGTTAAGTTTGCATGAAGAGACAGGCGCTTCAAGCTCTTTGCTTATTAGTGACTACAGCTCAGAACGAACCCATTTTGGCTGGGCTGCGGCTGCTACTTATAGCCAGCAGCCGCAGTTGACAGCCAATCAGAGTGCAGGGTTTTCCCGCAGGGGGTTGAGGGTTTTAATTTTTTACTTTTAATTGTATTCGGCTTGTTTATTTGTTAAAATGCAATAGGGGCTTCCCTCCCGCTGGGAAGCCTGTGGCTCAAACCCCCCCCCCACTCCAAAAGGGGATGCATCACAAGTCAAAACAACAGGCAAATTCTCAGAGAACTGTATCAACACAGCATCAGACGTGATTAGTCTTTTAATATTGTTGAATGCTGATTGTTCCTTCCTGCCCCAGACCCAAGCAGATATTTTGTCCAATAATCTGTGTAATGGTTCTGCAATGGTTGCCTTCTGAGGTAGGAACATGTGATAAAAGTTAATAAGTCCAAGGAAGGCTTGCAAATCTGTTTTGCATTTTGGTCTAGGGGCTTCTTTGATTGCTTGAACCTTGGCATCTGTAGGGTGGATGCCATGCTTGTCAATCATATAGCCCAAGAACTCAACCTTGTCAGTTCTAAGAGTGCATTTTTCTTCCTTGACTTTTAACCCCACTTTTTGAATCTGGTAAGGACTTCTCTGAGTCTCTCTTGTAACTGAGTGTCATTTTCAGCAGAGATTAACACATCATCAAAGTAAGGTACTATCCCTGGCAGTCCTTGGAGCATCCTTTCCATAAGGCTTTGGAAGATGCCTGGTGCCATGCTTACTCCAAACTGTAACCTTTTACATTTGAAAGCACCTCTATGAGTCACAATGGTTTGGGCCTCTGCAGTGGCATCATCAACTGTTCATTGTTGATATGCCTGGGCCAGATCCAATTTGGCAAAGACTGTACCCCTGCCAAGTGAATGTAGTAAATGATGCACCACTGGAACTGAATATGCTCTGTTGAAGCGCATGGTTCAATGTCCCCTTATAGTCTCCACAGATTCTCACTGACCCATCAGTCTTGACTGGTGTGACTATGGGTGTCTCCCACCTGGAGTGGTCAGTGGGCTCTAAAACTCCTTGAGCTATTAGTTTATCTAATTGTGCATCAATTTTTTCCTTTAAGGCAAATGGGACCCTTCTGGGCTTTAAGCAAATTGGTGGCACCTTGGGATCTAGATTGAAAGTGATAGGGGTCCCCATATACCTGCCCAATCCTTCGCTGGAGACCTCTGGAAACTCAGACTTCAATGCCTCCTCCCATTCAGTGTTGCTCACGTGATTGATGCCAGTCACCTCGATGCCTAGTGGATTGAACCACTCAAGTCCCAGCAAGCTTGGGCGATCCTTGTCCACGATGGTCAGGGGCAAGCGTTTGGTGTGGCCTTTGAACTTCATGTTGAATTCTCTTGTTCCACCTACTGGAATCTTGTTCCCTTGGTAGTCTTTAAGAGTCAGTGCTTGCTTCTTGAAATGCTTCTTCTGAATGTTTGGGAGTAGTCTGTGAATAGTGTCCCATGAGACCATAGATAAATATGAGCCTGAGTCCACTTCCATTTGGCAAGGCCTTCCTTCAATTAGTACCTTGACATGCACTTTTCTGTTATTGATAGAAGAAGAATGACCAATAGTTACTGTCTGATGAGTTTCATTCTTCCCCTTTGCTTCTGTGCTGCACCCCATTTTCTCACTGAGGTTGTTGGGCTTGAATTCTTTGTCAGGAAACTTCCTTCTGCTGGGTGGAGTTCTGGATGATTTGCAGACTCTTGCTAGGTGTCCTCTTTTTTCACAACGGAGGCAGATGGTATCTAGGAACTTGCATTCAGTCGGGGTGGCTTCCCCACAACCTCTGCAGTAGAAATCTAGCCTCTTTCTTCCCAGGTCTTTTTTTTTCCGCTCCATTCTGAGTCTATAAATTCCTTCCTCCATCTCACTACAGTCTGACTCAGAATCTATTTGCTCACAATGAGTTGTTGTGGGCTTTTCCACATCAGGATGGCTTGTGGCCTTGTTAATTTTCTTCATGGCTGCTGCTGAGGACTTGGTAGCTTCTGCTGAAGAGGCCTCTTCTATTGCTTCCTTCAGCGTGATCTTAGGTCTTAGTAATAACTTGCTCTGAAGCACCTTGTCTTTAAGGCCCAGAACAAATGGCCTCTTCTAAATTGTTAAATTCACATGCACCCCCAATGTCAAACTTACCATGAAGTCATTTACGTTTTCGCTTTCCCCTTGATCCCGATGGTAAAACTCATGTCTCTTAATGAGGCACGATACTTGTGGGGCATAATGGGCTCTTAACAACTTTTCTAAGTCAGGCCATTCCATTACCTTCACGTCTGCAGCTCCCGCCAATGCCTTCGCCATCTTGAAAACTGCCAGACCGCAGTACGTGAGAAAGACCGCCCTCTTCTGCTTCTCGGAAATGTCGGCAAGATGGTTTCCTTCCAGATACATTTGGAAACGATCTGCATACGTCTCCCAGTCTTCTGCCATCGGATCGAACGGGGCTGGGAGGGTGTTCAGCGCAGCCATCTCACTCTCCTTCTGTTCCGCATTGCCTTCTTCTTCAGGGAGATCCCATCCTCATTGCCAGTGTTAAGTTTGCATGAAGAGACAGACGCAGAGTGCTTCAAGCTCTTTGTTTATTAGTGACTACAGCTCAGAATGAACCCATTTTGGGTGGGCTGCGGCTGCTACTTATAGCCAGCAGCCGCAGTTGACAGCCAATCAGAGTGCAGGGTTTTCCCGCACTTTTTAAACCAATCATTTCTAACATTTTACAAGAACAGTTCAAACTAAACCAATGACATTCAAACCTACATACATAACAGTAGATACGATTCCTCTCATGACATCACCAACACTTTACCTGAAATAATTAGCAATGATCAGATCAAAAGATACCTAACACCAAACGTCTACTTTTATTTTTAGAAAACTCTGCATTTTTAAAATAATCCTACTTCATTGCTGAAAAAAAAAAGAATTAGTATTATAATTATAGAATTGGAAGAATTGAATGAATCTCTTTCCACCTATTGACCATGCAGTGGATGGGAGACCGTTGCTTTTTAGGTAAATACTTCCACCACTGAACTACTTTTACTACTAGGAACTTTCTCTTAAAATCCAGTTTCACAAATAGTGTATTACAAATAATCAGTGGTGGGATTCAAATTGGTTTACCACTGGTTCGGTGGGCGTGGCTTGGTGGGCATGTTTTGCGCGTGCATGCGTGTTTTGTGCATGCATGTGGCAAATGCACGCTTTACGCGCACTCATGCAGAGGTTTCCTATTGACCTTTCCCTGCACTCTCCCTGTATCTTTAACAGCTGATGCGTGGCAATCTGCTGTGCCGTGTGATGCAGCTGAGCTTCAAAAGCAGGAAATAAAGGTCAGTATGGAGACAGGGCAGGTGGGTGGGCCCAGAAGCTGATTGTCGGAGTGAACTGATTGGCTCCCAAATGATCTTCAGAGTTACTGGTTCAGCCCGGTTCGAATCGCACCCCTGCAAATAATGTAACTTCTTGTTGAGTTAAGACATATCAACAAGTCAAATTGTAAAGCACACAAAAAGTACATAACAGATGTAAGCTTTCTAAGCTCTTTATTCACTAATGTGTTGACAGGTACACAGAGACATGTACCAACACATACACACAAATATACACTCATACAAACCCCTGCTATGAGAAATTAGATCACAATTTTGTCCCTATTATGAGAAATAAAATATAATAAGACCACTGCATATCTGGGATTTATTCTTATTTGTGCATTTCTCTAAGTAAGTAACTAAATGGTTCCTCTGCGATTATTCAGTTCTGGGTTAACATTCTACTTTAAATGAGGTGGACAAAATTGCCATGCTAATATGCCAAATAACAATGAAGTTTCCCACCATTTTGACTTAGGAAACACATAAAGCAACCTGTCACATAAAGTGCAAGATAAGTAAGTTTAATGCAGTTAAGAAGCACAGAAAACTGAATTCTGCCTGCCTGATGAAAACCAGACTCTGCCTATCTATCTGATGAAACCTCATCCATTTTCTGCCTTTGTTGCACCCATTGCAATCCTTGGCCCCTCAAAAAACACAAAGTGCAATCTCCAACCTTCAGAAAACAGATAACCCCTGTTACAAATTGAATTGTGATTGTAATTATTATTTCTTTTAAATCTGTTTCAGCCATCCCAAACTACTTGAATTAAAGAAAAAGCTAATTGTAACTGTCCATGAAAGAAAAAGAAGTCTATCCTAAGAATATGGAAAAGGAAGCACAGCCAAGGAATCAGATTTATTCTGTTTTTTTAAGTGGCAGGTTATGTAGATCTATTGGTAATAAATGCCATAAATAGACTTAATGTTTTGCTTTACAGAATTATTCACTGAGTACATTTTAGTTTTAGCAGATGCCTGTTATAATCAATCGATCTGGAAGGCAATTCTTCACTTACTTCACACAGAAATTCACTTCAAGTAAGAATCAGACAAAAGTAAATCTAGGTGACAGTAGATTATTTGATTTAAAAATTGTACATTATGCTTGAATGCTACCAATGACAAATTCATAATTGTCACCTGAACTTGGATCATACCAGGAGGCAGTGTGGCTTTGCATGCTGACTGAGTCTTTCTCTCTCTCTTATTATGTAGTTTTTTTGGAGGTAAAGAACCTAAAATAATATCAATTATGTTGCATGTTAATACAGTATTTCCTTCCTGGGCACAAATTCATTAAGATCTAAGGTATACTGATAATCTCTAAGACCAAAGATTAGTTGTGATTAATAAGCAGGTTGATCCCTGGCACATGTAAATTTATTTATTTATTAATTTTAATTGTAATTGTGAGCCAGTTTGTCATAGTAGTCGAAGTGTTGTACTAGAAACACTGAATTCTCCTAAGGAGGGAAATTGGCTGGGTGATTTGGCCCAGTCATTCTCTTAACCCAGCCCATCTGACAGGATTGTTGTGAGGCAAGAGCATTTTGTATTTTACCTTAAGTACTACAAAATAAAGAAGAGTTATATTGGTATATCTAATAATAAATAAACATTTCTCCTGAAATTGAAAGAGCTCTCAGTGGTTTATATACATCATCTCAAAGCCCCCTTTTTAGTAGGTTTAAACTTTCTCCTCTTAGCATTCTCCATAACTGTGCTACAATAATTTACAGTCCTTCGGAATAGTGAGATTAGACACTGTTTAACACCATATTTTTTTTTAGAAAATGAAATAAAGTTTGTAATTAGAATTGTTATCAAGTTTATCTGAAACTCAGCAAAAAGACCTACACTTGCCAAGTTATTTTGTTTACTGCATCCAAAGGGAACCTTAGTGCACTGTTTATTTACTACAACTATCTCAATGAAATCTTAAAATATCACTGTCAAAATCTATTGCCCAAACCTATCAGTGGGCACATCCATGCACCTACATGGGACAAGAAAAAATGCATGGTGATGAAATGTAATAAACAGCACTACTCACAAATGTTGAGCAGAAGGACATATTTATATTGTTGAGAAGATTCCTTGTGACAAATATCCAAATCAGATTTGCTCCAGAGAAAAATAATCTGCAAAACTATAATATCTCCGACTTTAAGATGTTTATGACTTGGCACTGCATACTGCCACTTTTATGTGCTCTTTATACTGTATCTTTTGCTATTAAAAGGATGCTTATATAGGAATAATAGTGATAAGGCTCAACTAAGGTTACTGAAACTCTATTGTATCAGACAGAGAACCAAAGGAAGCACAGCTCCATCGGGCTTCTCCTTCCATGTAGTGATTTCATTCTATTTCATTCTATCTAAGGTAATTCCTTTCATTTTCAGATTGGATCCTGCAACATTTTCCTGGGACGCGGATACAGGTAATCCTTGACCTACATCAGTTTGTTTAGTGAGTGTTCAAAGTTTCAATAGCACTAAAAAAGGTGATTATGACAATTTTTCACATTTATGACCATTGCAGTATCCCCATTGTCATGTGATCAGAATTCAGATGCTTGGCAACTGGTTCATGTTTATGATGATTACACTGTTCCAGGATCATGTGATCAACATTTCCAACCTTCTGACAAATAAAATCAATGAGGAAGCCAGATTCACTTAACAACTGCAGTGATTCACTTAACAACTGTGGCAAGAAAGGTCATAAAATTGGACAAAACTCACATAACAAATGTCTCACTTAGCAACATAATTTTTGGGCTAAATTGTGGTCGTAAGTCGAGGACTAACTTTATTTGCTTTCATTCATGATTTCATTCTACCTGATTGTAATAGAAAGAGTGAAAAAAGCTGGACCACTCCCCTTCTGTCTGACTTAGCAGACAGAAGCAGCATTTTATTCTTTATTGAGCTGGTTCTACTTTCTTATAAGATCTATGTAACAATCAATTTAAAAATACATTTAAATTGTTTCTAAGTTGGAATCCCCAAAATTTTAAAAGCATTATAAAAATGCTTTTAAAAAGTAACATCTTCCAGAATGTTATATAAATATAATGACATATGGACTGGTTTTCATAAGAGTAACTTTATTGACCTAAAGCAAAAGCTCTTATGATTGTATTTCCTCTGGCTGCTTTCTCAATTGACATAATATTTCATTTCCTTCTATTTTCCTTTTGCTCCCTCTTAGTCTTTATTATTATTTTTCTGTCAATTCAAACAGAACAAATTAACATAATGTAATGATGAGGAGATTCCTTAATTAGTTTTTTTTTATCACCCAATAAGATGCTTGTTATATATTTTTTGCTTCTAAATTCAGAGGCTTCTTCCATTCTTTATTGCTTAGGATTTGATATCAAATTGTTCCATATTACTCACTTATTTATACTCAATTAGTTTTGTGAACAACCTCATAATATGAAAAAATAGATTTTGATGTAAAAATGTTTATTGTAAGAAAGAAATCAGAGAGATATGAAATATTGGTTATTTTTGCTATAACATTTCAAAAAGATGTGAAAGTATATAATTAAATACTATACTCAGGAAAGTTACTGAAAACAGAACTATTAGGAACTGAAGTTTGATGAAGGTTGTAAAAACACTTAGAGACAATTAAAAGACCACACTATGATGGATAAGTAGCCAAGGAGAAGTTTGTTTTGTGAGAGTTACACTGTAGTACTAGAGGTTTTGTGAGTTTAAACAGCTTACACTAGCCAATTGTCCTAAACCTGGACAATAAATCACTGATGAGGAAGCGTTTCTTACTCTTCTAACTTGAACAAATGTACTTGTAAATGAAGAAGACCCACTCGAGGATACATTACTGTCTTTTTAAGAGAACAAGTGGTGAAACTAATTTGTCTCATTCTATTATTAGCTCTTGGGTTGTGGTTAAGATAATTTCAGACTTAAAATAATGCTATCACTGTGACTCTTATATAGTTTATGAAAACTAAAAATGTTGCCTTCATTTTAATTGCCTAATTCATAAATAGCTGTTGCCTCCTTTAATTAACTGAATATCTTTCATATAAACAGCATGAATCCAAAATTAGCTGTATCATATTCCCGCTGAAATTAATGAGGATAAGGACATAACTAACTTGACCACTGATGACAATAGGATAAATATTTAGCTAATGTAGCCTTGATCATCTACTATAACCCAGTATAGTTACAATGGATTACATTCCACAGGACAACTCTTGATCATGTCATGGCTTGACTTCAGCAATGCACTCTACAAGGGGCTTCCTTCAACTCCACCACAAAACTCCACCTGATCCTGAATGCAGCAGTTCAGAGAGTAATAGGTCTACTTCAGTATGTCCATGTAACATTTCACTTTGCAAGCTCCGGTGGCTGCCAGTTTCATTACAGGTCTAATTCAAGATGCTGGTCATTACCTATAAAATGCTATAAGGCATAGGTCCTCATTACTTGGGGATCACCTATCTCCCATAGTATTCACCCAACCAATTTGATCTTGAAGGGTTGGTGTGATCTATGTTTCTTTCATTAAACAATGTCAGGACACTGGGAGTGGGGCTTCTCTGTACCTCTGAAATGAGGTTCCCTCCAAGATCTGGCTGGGCCCCATGCTGCTGTTGTTTAGAAGGGCTGTGAAGACCTGGTTCTTCACTCAAACCTTTGGGAAGGGAAAGGGAATACCCTTCCTTTGTTTCTATCTGATCTGTTGTTCTTATCATTGGAATTGGAATTTCTTTTAATTTTTCCATTTTAAAAATGGTCTAAAATTGAGTCTAGTCATATAGTGAGTCATTTTGTGACCTCAACTACTTACAACCAAAGTTTCAAACTCGACTGTGATTAAGTCAAGGACCACCCATAACAACTTTCGTGAATTTGTCCATGATGATGCCTCCTCTGATCCCTTTAAAGGTTATCCTTTTAAAAAGAACAAATAAAAAGTTTACCAACTTGTAGCTTTTGTATTTTTTTTATTCAATTTGTGAGCCCATAGGCAAGGACTCCTGTGCGAGCCCATAGGCAATCCTCGGCAGGGCAATGCCGCTGGCGGTTCCCCGACGAATTTTCTGTCGCCCCTGACCTCTGGAATCAACTGCCTTTGGAGCTCCGCCTGGCCTGACCTCCCACCTTTAGCCGTGAGTTAAAGACCTGGTTATTTGACCAACCGGCTGTGACTCTCTGGGGAGGATGGTTTTAAGGTTTTATAATGTTTGGACTTATAATCTAATTTAATCATTTTTAAGTATTTATTGTTTCCTGTTTTAGTGTAACCCATTCAGTATCACTTTCTGCAATCTGCCCTTATAGAGGATTTGGATGATTTGGATGATTTGGAATTGCCTCAGTCCCAAGAATCCAGACAAATCAGCTAGATAATGGTATATCAGCACAGGGTATCCTCTAAAGCCAATAAATTTTTTTGCTTGTTCTCACTTCAAAATTGGAATTTTGTGAGACTTTGCTGTGACTTCACTGTTGAGTCAGCTGACTCCACCATTGTGGTGTTGGCTTGGTTCCTATACAGTACATTTTACCTTTAAATGGGAAAAAATAGAAAATATTGTGGAAACCTATTAGACATTCTGCAAATAGTATGTATTTGTGTGTGTGTTCTTAGCTTCTCACTGCTTTCTTTAGAAGTTTCAGTTTTTTGTTTTTAAAAAAATACTCTGCTTGTTTTCCTAAACAACTCATGTGTATCCTAAGCTGTCAAGAAATCTCAAATATTCCTGAGAGGGCATAACCTTCCATTAGTTTTAAAAAAACTGAAAGTACAAAAGCTCATGCTTTTCACAATAAACATTTTTTTAAAGGCCTACTATTCTTTAACACTTCTCACAAAGCTTGCAAATGCTTCATGGGCATACATTTGACTAAATTTTTCTCCAAATACTATTGCCATCATACCTACCATTAATGTAAACTTGATGTATATATTTTTGCATAGCTATATAATTAAAAAGAAACTGTCGGTCTTACCTTGTCTCTAAACCAAATCTATTGAAAATCTCAGCCACAGCAGTAAAACTTATGGTTCCAAATAACTGCAAAGAACTTTTGATCTAATATAAGTATTTTTATCATCTACTCTGATAAATTATTGGCTTATAACTAATTCAAATTTATCCTGTTATTTGCCTCTCAGAACATTTAATACTCTCTGCTTCCACTCAAAAAGAAGCTCTTTGAAATGTTTTGCTAATAAGTTTTATGTATTAAATTATCTTACAAATTATTACAATGACAATATATGAGTTCTGATTCCCTCAAATTTGATGTAGATTTATGTGTGAAAATGGTACTTTTTAAAATTAACCTAACAAAAATAGCTTTTAAAGAAAAAAAACCCTTTATATTAAATAAAGGAGATTATTGTCTTCTTTGAACAGATTATATCCAAAACAGTGGTTTCATGAAAAAGATTGTTTAAATAAATAGTCAAAATTCAAAATATGTAAATGAAAGAAAGTCAACAATTTTAAGTAAAACCTATGATGGGATAAAGCAAAGAATCAAAAGGTAGACTCCGGGAAATGAAAAAGGATTGCAAGAAAGTTTATGAATATCTTAATTACATATTGCTTATCTAATGAATTACTGAATTAGTACCAAAATAATTATATTATTCCTGCTTTATATATGAAATATAGGGTATAATAACAGGAAGGATCTCATGTCAAATTTGCCACTCATTCCAGATTGCTATTGAGAGTGACTGCTCCTTTTTGTCAAATGGACAAAGTGACCATTACTCCGCACTACAGCAAGAAAAGAAATCTGTGTTCACATAGTTCCAAAATAATGCTGTCTGACACCTTCAGCTGGGAAAGGCCAGTACATCCCAAGCCTTTAAATCAAAGTCAACAATTTCAGCAGGTTCTGACCAGTTCTGGAGAACATAGCGGAAATTTTGAGTAGTTCAGAGAACCAGCAAATACCACTTCTGACTGGAGATTTACCAAGCCACTCCCACAGAACCAGTAGTAAAAAAAAATTGAATCCCACCACTTCTTTAAATATTGGACTTTTTTAAAGAAACAAAATATTTTCCAGATTTCTTCTTCAGATTATATGCCTGTTACCCGAAACTGAAATCTATTCAATCCTTGCAATGAATTCACATCAAGCTGATGCACCACTATCTGCCCATTATTCATTTCCTGATTGGCTGTGTGAAATTCTGTAGCCTGGGATAGTTTACAATGTGGTAATGCAATGCAATAAACTCTGTAAAGCACTTTACCTGTCAAGCTTCCCAAAGGCACAGTACAAATAAGATTTAAAAGAAAACCCTTCTTCTAAATTTTATAAGGAATCAAGTACCACAGAAGGGGGGGGACCCCACAGTGAAAGTTGACATGAGCGATATGTTATTTTAGTATCAATTGCTCTATTATTTTTGTACCACTTCAGTGCTTCTTTCAAGTGCCTAATTCCTAAGTTCTGTCATTAAGGAACTGCAGTCATCCACCATAGTATTTCTTAGACCTACACATATAAATATGTCAAGAAGCTCATGTGGCATACAGAACTCAAGACAGATTCAGATCCTCTCAGGCTATAAAAAGAACTTCTTGTCAATAGGCCTTGAGTATCAGAGGAAAAAGAGAAACAGAGAAAAAAAGATGGGTTGGTAGCTAGACGGAGAGGAGCAACACTCTAGTCTTTCTGCTGGCCTGTTTTGAGACATTCAAGCTTCTATTTCAAGGATTCAGTTGTTTAGTTGACCAATATGTGTAGAGCAAGGGCCAACTCACAAACCATGTTATCTTGCATAGCCAGCCGGCAAAATCCACCTCTTCTACCTCAGTGCGCTTGATGAAGGTATGATTCATCAGCATCTTTAGATCTGCCCATTCAGCAAGGTTTTTAATTAAGCATTTATTTACAAACTCCTGGAATTCTTGGGTGAAAACCCCAGTCAGCAGTTTTGGAGGTGGCTCATTCACAATGTAGTCAAGCAATTCATAAATGGCCATGGTGGGGTGGCTGTCCAACCCGTGACCACTAACAGGACATCCTGGGGGCCTGGGCCACGGAGAGATGCTGTGGGTCTCCCCTTTGGCCCCATCAACTATGGGATGACCAAAGATCACTTCCAGTTCCTTGCCATCGGGCAGGGGGATGGGGTACTGTCCAATTGACATCTCCACCAGGGAGAGGCCCGTGCTCCAGATGTCCAACTGAACGGAATAATGAGTGCCTTGTAAATGTTCAGGAGACATATAGGACCGAGTGCTCATGAAGGAACTGGATCTAGAGAATTAACTAGAGCATCTCAAAATCACCTTGCTAATACAAGATAACAAAGCATTGACTCAGTGGGTGATTTTTCATTTTGCTTCAAGAAAGCCCTGAAAGAAGCATGTTAAGGTATTAGTGACAACATATAAAGTCCTACATGGCTTGGGTCCGGGGTACTTGCGGGAACCTCTCCTATCGGCATCACACTCCAATCGCCCAGTATGGTCCCACAGGCAGGGCCTCCTTGGGGTACCGTCGACCAGACATTGTCGGCTGGCGGTGCCCAGGGGTAGGGCCTTCTCTGTGGAAGCACCCACCCTGTGGAATCAGCTCCCCTTGGGCCTTCGTTTGGCCCCTGATCTCTGCTCCTTCCCCCATGACCTGAAGACCTGGTTATTTCAGCAGGCCGGCCTGGACCGAACCAAGTGAGGGGGTCTCTTCTTTTTTAAAGTAATTTTAATTGTTTTAATATTGGGCTTGTATTGTTTAATCATTTTTTAGGTAAATTATTGTATTGTATTTTATATTGTGAGCCGCCCTGAGTCCTGAGGGAGAGAGGGCAGCATGCAAGTCTAATAAATTAAATTAATTAAATTAAGATTCTGATAAGATTAATTCAGTTTTTTTCATGTTTAATACTCAAGTACTCAAAAAAATTCCATTTCCCCAAAGACATCAGTACATTACTACCATAAATATTTTATATTACCACCATAAATTTAGCTATTCAGAATATAAATTAAGAGGGTGGCCAATGCATCATATCTTCTGGTTTTAAAAAGTACATCTATACCCATGTTATATTAATTTCTTGATGTTACTCTTTATTTTTGCATAGCACTTACTTATTTACAGGTAGACTCGGGTTGTAACCGTAATGGAGACTGCCTATTACAGTTGTAATTCATAATGGTCATCAAGTGGGTCAGTCATGTGACCAACGCAATTTTAAGACTTTTTTTTGCAGCAGTCAGTATCAAACTCATAGTTTGCTATGAGGCTGGTTTTACCCAAACAGGAAGTAACTACGGTACCAGTTTTCATTAAAACCATAGTAAAATATGGTCACATGACTACAGGATACTGCAAACAGCTGTAAATGCAGCCTGATTGCCAAACACCAGAAGTGTGGTCATGTGACCATGGGGGGGTGGGGGGGAACAACCACCAGAACTTTTAATCTGGGTCATAAATAG
Organism: Naja naja; assembly: GCA_009733165.1. Lineage (NCBI taxonomy): Eukaryota > Metazoa > Chordata > Lepidosauria > Squamata > Elapidae > Naja > Naja naja. The sequence continues at coordinate 219,714,709 of CM019148.1, forward strand.
ATCCTAGGTAGTTCCAGCACAACTTTGAATGGGCACTGAGTGATTGCTCATTACTACCTATATACTTGAAAAAAATACTATTACCCTACTGTATAAAAGAATATTTTTGCTGAAACTATTAATAGTTTTTGTATGATATTGCACATATTCTGAAACATACTGTGAAAAGTATGCATTAGTTAGAATGTATATATAATCCCGAATTTGGGCATGCTCTAGATATACAGGTTACTTTTCTTTCAGAATTCTTCTGCTGATATGGTTATTGCTGAGAATTTTGGGAATCAAAGCTTACACTTCTGGGAAAGTTGGGAAAATAGGAGAAGATGGATATAATAAGTACCACCAGTATTTCTACTAAAAAAGAAAGAACTGTAAACATTTGTGAGTTCATTTTTATATGGATATTTTTTTAAATAATAATTTTATTAAGGTAAAAAAAATAATATAAACAAAAAAGTAAAAAAGAATGAAAGATAGTGCAAAAAATGAAAGAACAAATAGAAAACAAAGAAATAATTAGAAAATAGTAGAGAAAAAGAAAAGGAATATATTAAGAAACAGCAAACAATTTCAGTAACCCGGCATCTTCTCTACAAATGCAATAAAAGACCTCTTCTTCCCATAGCTCATCTCTTATCAATAAACAGATTCCTAAAGCCTTCTCATTCAATCCTGATTAGCCAAACACTCTAGCAGACTCCCTACTTCGGTGGGCCACCAGCCATCAGTTTACTGACCCCAATAACACTCTTGGTGGATTACAGCATGACGTTGCAATGGAATCATCTTTTTATTATTTATCCCTTCCTACAAGATTAGCATGTTAGCCATATTATCTTTGAGATACGGTCATTAAATAGAAATAATTTGGTTTACTGGACCAAAGGTTTTGGACTTATTCTTCTCTCTAACACTACTCAAAATCAATTCAGTGTATTGTGAATGTTTTCTTATAAGGGCACATCAAGCAGTTCACATAGGAGACGGGCAAAGTTTGGTAGTGAATGCAGTTCACATGTGTGTAAGGGTGTCCCTTATCCTACCACAGAGTCGTATCTCATTAGTGTTGTTAGGCATTAGAGAAATGATGTAGTAAGGTTAAGGGGTCCTGAAGCATTTTATAGATTTATGAAATTTATATGCCATTCATCTCACTAATACAGAAACTCTGGGCTGTATCAGTATAATATAATAAATACAATATAATAAATTATATTCTATAATGTCTGTATCCAACAATTCCTTCATTCACAAGAGAAATAATAAGATGGCTTTTTATTCCATCACTTGATTAAAAAAATACTTTGCCTCTTTGGGAGAATAAGATGCCACATAGATATTCTACCGTATGTTAGAATTTCCTCCATGTATAAATATGGTTTTCTTGGATAAAGACCATTAAGATCCTGAATTAGTGTTTGCTAGATCACAACCCCTGAATTTTAATAAAAGGCTCTGTCAAACATCTTGGACTAAATTTTTCTTAAGATTTCTAAAAGTTTGAGTTACCTTTCAAATATAAAAGGCTTCCATATGAAATTCCTTTCTTGCATTCATTAATGAAGCATAAATATATTTTCTTATGTTGCAGAACATTCCAACCACCAGATTTTGTTCCCTAAAGTATATGATGGTGCTGCCTGTACTTGCAGCAATCAAAGCTGTCACTACAACTACTCTGGATAAGATTGGATTAGCTTTCTTCATTACACCTGAAAACTGACAACTAGGTTGGAGGGGTAGAACAGCCAGTGAATTTGACAAGTTTAATTGTGCATTTAAACATGTCAGTAAATTACAAAGGAAATTAGGTTGCCTGGTAAAAATCAACAAAGTTTATTTCTTTTCTAAAGTTTGCTTTTAAGTGGTGTTTATGCATCTGTTCCCAATGTGAGCCATTGTCATAATATATAGTATTTCATTTATCATGAAAGCCAAAGCATGGTGGTCTTGAAAACAATAGTTAAACTCCCTTCTAATCACTTTTGGAAATTGCTTTTGAGCTAATAGGAATCTTTGGATCCTCAATTCTTACAGCCCTGGGAGAATTTCCTTCAGTCCTTAGTGAAAGAAGTTTAAAACATAAATTTAAAGATTTAAGGACTTTTTTCTATAATAAACAGAAAAAGGGTGGTCAAAATGTTGATTTTTATCATATAACTAACAGACTAAGTGTCCCAATAAATTTGAAATAAGATTTTAGAAATAATTATAAGGGTTCTTCCTGTGGGGGGAAAATGTTTTTGTTCTAAATTCTTTATAAAAAAAACCTTTGAAGGCTGGATACTGGAGGCTGGATACTGGAGGGGAATAGAAGGAACTTAATATTATAATTAAATGAGAACACTTATATTTGACTTACAAATACAGAATGGAACAAAATGTTTTAATATTGGACATATTGAAGGATATTTTTAAATAATGGATCCAGAAGTTAATTTTAAGATGTGCCTGTCTCTATAGAGAGGCTATCTTTTAAAGATGTCATGAAAGAAGAACAGGTTTTACCAAGCAAGACTAAGACTTATCTGAAAGTGGATTTAGAAACCACAGGTTATAAAAATGATACGGAAAAATATGCTACACTGGCCACACAAAAGAAACTGTTTGATGTCTTAATAATTAAAATAAATATCCAAATAATAAACTAATTGAGTGACCTCGATGATCTTCCCTATATCAGATTTATAGAAGAGGCTTTTAAAGCTTTGAAGAAGCTTTGTAAGAAGAGACAAAGAAAAGAAATTAAATTTTAAGAGAAGAGTAAAGATCAATCTTGTTAGAAATTTTTAAAAAGGAAAATAAAGTTGGTTTATTTGATCAAAGTTAAAATAGAGATCTTACTATCTCTGGTAACCCCCCAATGGCCTTTTATTGATCAGGACTGAAATGACAAGGTATTTTAAGGATCTGTTTATAGATAAAAGATGAGATATGAGAAGAAGAGATCATTTGTTGTATTTTAAGAGAAGGTGGTAAATTACTAAAATTGTTTATATTTTGTTGCGATTAAGGGGGAAGTAATTTCTTTATATATTTAATTTCTTTTTATTTACTATATGTACTATTTTTCTTTCTTTTCTATTTTTTTCCTGTTTTCTTTTTAGCATCTTTTTCATTTTCTTTTTTTAGTTATTTTTTTAGGGGCACAGTGGCTTAGTGGTTAAAGTGTTGGGCTTATCAATCTGGAAGGTTGGTAATTCAAGATCCAAGCACCACAAGATGGGTTAAGCTCCTGTCCTTGCCCAAGCTCCTGCCAACATAGCAATTTGAAAAAATGCAAATACAAGTACATAAATAGATTTTTTTTAATTACATTTATATGCCGCCCTTCTCCGAAGACTCAGGGCGGCTTACAATTTTTGGGATACAACCCAGTGTCCTCAGCAATAGCCTTCATTCCATTGTATATGCCTGCTTATTACTAAGCGGCATTTTTACAAGGTCAGCTTATTGCCCCCAACAATCTTGAGTCCTCAATTTACCTACCCCGAGAGGATGGAAGGCTGAGTCAACCTTGAGCCTGGTGGGATTCGAGCCTACAGTAATTGTAGACAGCTGGAACTTAAATGCAGGCATTTAACAGCCTGAGCCACCAAGCCAAGATATCACTTTGGTGGGAAGGTAATAGCATTCCATGTGCCTCGGCATATAGTCATGCTGGCCACATGACCATGGAAGAGCCTTTGGACAATGTTGGCTCCCTCAGCTAGGAAACAGAGATGAGCACTACCCCATAGAATCAGACATGACTGGACAGAGGAAACTGTTACCTTTATCTATTAATTTTTTTAAATATTGTGGTCACAATTTTTAATAAAATTACTATTTTAAAAAAAGCTTAATATTTTCTTTCTGAAATGGTCAACAAATTGATTAATATAAATTTAATAAATTATTATATGCTTATCCTGCCTTTTTAAAAATATAAACACACCTCCTATCTCTCATTGTTCCCATAAGAACAAGCCTGTGAGGCTGATTGGGCTAAAATTGACTGGCCCAAAGCCATCCTACTGTCTTTCATGCCACAGGAAGGCAACAGTTCACATCTCTAGGTCAGCACCTTAAGCACCACAAACTGGTTCTCTACGACAGATAAATAAATAAAATGCAGTTTATTGTTTAAAAATAGAAAGACAGTAAGGTATTCTTCTACTGAATTTATTTCTCCATGCCTCCATGCTTCCTAATCTCTAAAACCAGTTTTAGGAAATATCCGACAGCCAAATCTGATGAAGCAAAAATACAGAATGCCTCCACAGAGCACCTTGTGCTCTCCTAGCTGCCAAACAAGGAAAAAGGGATTTTCTATAAAAGAATGTGTTTGTCTCAGACTTAGTGGGTTAAAAGAAAAGAAAGAAAATAAATGTTGAGCTTATCATTCACATTAGAGCACATGCTCCGGAGGGAATATAAGATTTATATCAGTGCTTTAAGCCTGATCTTGCCTGTACAGCTTTGAAAGGATTTGATTTATATTAGAAACTTCACAGCACGTATTATCAACAAAATGTAAATATAACTGAGAATTTTGTGAATACAGTTGGAAAGGTAAGTTGTGAAGAAAAGTAGTTTTGATTTTAGTAGAAGAGTAGTTGTGCCAAGTGCAATTCAAAAACTAAAGCATTGAAAACACTCCATAAATCAGCCAGTACCCTACAAATTAATTGACAACTGCTCCCATCATTTTCATCCCATCACTGGGAGTTATAAAGTTGCAAACACGTTGAAGGTTCTCTGCTGGTTAAAAAAAAAAAACCCTGTCATACATCTATTTTCTGAGAGAAACAAATAAATGATAGGGACTATAAGGAAATTTCTTCCTGATTTTGGGGCATTACAGATAGTCTTGTTTAACATCCACAACAGTCATTCAGTGACTGTTCAAAGTTACTACAATGCTAAACAAGGGCTACTTAGAATCAGTCCTCATAGCTGTGGCTACTGCAGCATCCCCACAATGATATGATTGCAATTCATGCACTAGGCAACTGACTCACAATTACAACACCATAGCTTCCCACAGTCACATGATTGCGATTTTTGACCTTCACTGGCACTTCCAACAAATAAAGTCAAGGGAGAAGCTGTCAGAAGGTTGCAAATGATAATCACATGATTGTGGAATGCTACAACTGCACAGGGTTCTTCTAACAATGACAATTGGAACTGCCAGAATTGCCATCATATCACCATTGTCACATGACATCATGCCTTATGACCATATTGCTTAGCAACAAAGTTCTCAGTCAATTGAATCACGATTTTTTTTTTGGAAATGGTTCATATACATTTAATCTTTATTTAATATTTAGGTGGACTTTTTTTTTCCCTCCATAGAAATTCTACAGGTCTTTTTTTCTTTACCATATAGGTGAAGACTGTGTCTGGCCTATTCCAGAATTAAGTTTCTGTGCATCCAATCATTGCAAAATGACCTGAAGATGCTTTAGTACAGTAGACAGAATTTTGACAGAATGAGGTACTATTTTGCTTGGTTCTTTAAAATATTTAAAGCCTGATAAAAATGACATGTATTGTTACAATTTAGAACATTGTTGTCATTAGTTGAAAAGTTGTGTCCGACCCATTGCAACCTCATGGACAATGTTCCTCCAGGCCCTCCAGTCCTCTACCATCTTCTGGAGTCCATTTAAGCTCACGCCGACTGCTCCATTCAGCCACCTCATTCTCTGAATTTAAAGCATACAATAATATATAAGTAGCATTGCCAGAGAAACATTTATAAAGAGGATCCAAATGCATAAACAAACAGGCTGCAGGTAGTCCTGACTTCAAGAGCAAGATGTTCAAGGCAAACATCTAATTCCAGCCTAGCAGCCAGGAAAAGGGCATTTTAAAGTCAGGTTGCTCTAACAGAGAAGGTCCTCTGCTATCCATGGAACCCTGAGCAGATCTTAAATTTCAGTCTTCAATAGGCTGTTCCACAACTACCAGAGACCTAAGCCATCAAAAGCCTTTAAGTCCGCAGTGAAACCTTGTAGTCAGGCCATAGGCAACCACAGCAGGTTTTTTAAGACGAGTGTTATGTGGTGGTGATCCCACTGTCCTACTGCCACAGTCTGTACTAGCTGCGGCTTTTGCATAATTTTCAAGGCATTTAGGGCACATTGTGGTAACCAAAACCCATTCCTCGGTAGTGTGTATGTTATCAGAGCATGGGCTACTATGGGCAAGATATTTTTGTCTCGCTCGGCCATCATTCCAGCTGTGGAATCACAGCTACCTGGAATCACAGGGTCAGTGCACTTTTAACTATCGATGCCATGAGGGTCTGGAGGGACAGAGATCAACCCGTGAGTATACCAACGCTGCAGAATTGTACCTTATTTAGACTCAGAAGCTTTCCCACCTCTCACATTCTTCAGTCACCAATTCATGGTGCCTCCATTCAACTTCAGTTTATTAACTCTCATCCAGGCAATTTCAGGCTCCAGATGCTATCTCAGTATCTGCCTCGCAAGCAAAATGCCATTACACAAATCAGCTGTGCGACTTTGGGACAATCACTCTCTCTCTCAGCCCAACCCACTTCACAGGGTTGTAAATATAATTATCCTATTTTGTAGTTCAGGAAATACAATCATTTAATCAAACGTTCAGTAGTCTATCTCTAGGGAACCACTGCCTGAGAAGAGGAGGTACTTCATAAATGTGATATCACTGTCCCTATGCCTTTCCCACCAAGTGCCTATTCTGGTTTTAACAGATCAAAGACTGATCATACAATCTTCTCAGTATAATATATATGCCACACCACTGAGGAATGGGTTTCATATAATAATTACAAGTAGTAGTATATAGTAAGTAGTATATTTAAACCAAGACATCAAGGTTATGTAATGGCATGGACTTTAATGAGGAAACAGAACGACAGACAATGCAATGGTTAAGCTTAATCCATTAATGTGGAATCCATGCTTATGGACAATGGTCATTTCCATACTGTTGGAATATTTTTAGGTATGAGAAGGTTGGGCTTCTGACCATAGCCTCAGAAGGACCATATTTTAAAGTATTTCCATGATATAAACAGTGCTGTCCTAGGCATATTTATTCTGAAGTGGTCCCAGGGTACCATAGAGCATTTTCCTAGAGAAATTTAGTGCCTATTATGGGATTTCATATCTATCACTAATATCAAGACCTGTTTGAGGGTACAAATGTCTGAAGTAACAAAAGAGCATCTCATGCAAACATGCATCTCTGTATTTGGGAATATGGAACAGACACAATATGAACCATCTGCTGCTGAGCATCTGGTCAATATTTGGACCAATTCCATTTTAAACAAGTGTAATATCTTTCTTTTTTAATCCCAAGCTATTAATCACAACATTTTCTATACAATACGATCTGTTTTTGTTTGTTTTAAAAACTGACTTTTTGAAAAAATATATTTAGAACTGCATTTGCTATTTTTCTAATGAGTAATCCTTTAGAATTGGTGCTGTGTGATCAATCCTAATTAACTATTTTTGGAGCTTTTCACACTTTGCTATTCTTGTCACTGCAAAGTGAGCCAAAGCGAACACTGTCATATAAAAAGAGGAGTTTTAAAGCATTACTTTCTGACTAATCAAAATTGCATGTCATAATTCATTGAGCTTCACCAAATGAATCCGATCCAAATGTAAAAACATGAAATCTTTAAACTTTTAAATAACTCGAGGTAAGATGTAATAGAGTCATATTTCTGTTATATGGCCTTGATGATTTGTGAATTTTCCACTTGTGAAATATTCACCGGACCATTTTCCACAGCGTTATGCAAAGGGTTTTTCCATAGCATTTATGCAAAGATTGCCTACAGCATGGGCGTCAAATTTGCAGCATCACGTTGCCGTCATGTGACATTTCACAATGTTTTTTTCCCTTCACAGAGCTGGGGTAGGTGTGGCCTGCGCATGACGCATCCGGGCATGGGCCACCAATTTGACACCCCTGGCCTAGAGATTTAGACTTTCTATGGACAAGTATAGTGAAATATTGAACTCATTTATGCAAAATACAGTAGGCTAAAAAGAAGTATAGTTGTACAAATGTATTAGAAATACATATTTGGGAGGGGGTCATCCTAAAAACCGATAGAAATAAATAGAATAAAAGATTAGCTTTGTAAATACAAGTAGTCCTTAACTTATGACTGCAACTGAATCCAAAATTTCTGTTGTGAGAGAAACATTTGTTAGATTAATTTTGCCCCATTTTACAACCTTTCTTGCTACAGTTGTTAAGTGAATCACTGCAGTTGTTAAATTAGTAACACTGTTGCTAAGTGAATCTGGTTTCCCCATTGACTTTGCTTGTCAGAAGGTCGCAAAAGGTGATCACATGACCCCAGGACACTGCAATGGCCATAAATATGAGTCAGTTGCCAGGCATTTCAATTTGGATGACATGATCATGGGGATGTGGCAATGGTGGTAAGTGTGAAAAACAATTGTAAATCACTTTTTTCACTGTCGTCGTAATTTTGAACAGTCACTGATGTAAATTGAGAATTACCTGTAACACTTTTGATTTATTTTTTCAGAAGGGAAAAGCAGTAGGAACATGCAGCTTCATAAGACTGAGGGTTTTAAAAAAAAACACTTAAATGTGTATTCCAGTCATATAGAGCACTGCACACCAGAACAACTAGACACAAGGACAGTTTTTCCCCAAAAGCCATCACTCTGCTAAACAAATAATTCCCTCAAAACTGTTCAACTATTACAAAGTCTGCACTACTATTGCTATTAATCTTCTCATCACTCCTTATCACCCATCCCCTCCCACTTGTGACTGTATGGCTGTAACTTTGTCGCTTGTATCCTTACGGTGTATATTGACTGTTTCCTACTATGATTTGATTGCTTATTGTACCCTATGACTATCACTAAGTGTTGTACCTTACGATTCTTGATGAATATATCTTTTCTTTTATGTATACTGAGAGTATTTGCACCAAGACGAATTCCTTGTGTGTCCAATCACACTTGGCCAATAAAGAATTCTATCTATCTTTTATGAAATAGAAGTGTCAAAGGACTACCAATTCATCACCTTTTGTCCAAACAAAGCAGTACAAGCAGCAAGGAATATCTTTTGTTTTGACAACTTTAATCTGTAAGGGCAAGGGGGAAGAAGGGAAAGACTACATAAGCTTCTAAGCCGTAGGAAATACAGTTGACATGTTGAATTCAACACCATGACCAAAAGAAATACCCTAACTATAAGAAATATTCATAAATTGAGGAGCATTTGTTTTTAAACACTACACATCTTCTTTTATCGCCAGATTATTTGCTACTGCCCAATAAATGCAAGTTCTGTTTTAGTGGGTTACCATATCGCAGGAAATAACTATGAAGTGAATTTATTACTTTGCTCACTCACAGATATGTTATATGTAAGAGTGGAAAAATTAAATGTTTCCAGTGCTAAATTAAAAAGTGGGAGAGAGAAACACACACAAAATATTAACTATGACTTTTTTTAACCAACTTTTTTTAAAATTTTATTTGCTTTTTAATATAATATATAAAAATTCCATTTCAATCAAACAGTGTGTTATCTGGGTACAATTGTTTTAGGCTATCGTAATCAGGCTGTTTACAATAACATTCATCACAATAACTTTAATACTATAATAACAATAATATTTAGCTTGTCCATTTTAACAGATTTCCATTTTAACATTTATCCTTTTTATGTCTCTATCTTTCTAACTTCTGTTTTTATTGTCTAACCATTGATAAAATAAGTCCCACATCAAAAAGTATTTAGTTTCCTCTTTGTCCTTAATAGTAAGTGTTAGTCTATTCATTTCTGCACATTCTAGTGCAGTGGTGACTAACCTTTTCCATCTCTCATGCCGATAATTGCGCGTGCACACACTTGCCCATGCTTGCATGCCAGCACCCAGAAGGCAATGCATGCTGGCCCCCCCATACCCCATGTGCATGCACATGCGACCCTCCCTTGCAGCCCACACATCTGTGCATTATAGTGTATAATATCCTTATACATTTTTGCCAATCTTGTTGGTGCAAAATGCCATCTATAGAACATTTTATACAAATTTTCTCTATATGCAATTGACATAGTCAATTTAACATTTCTATCCCACAGTTTTTGCCATTTGTCTAATTCTATTGCATATCCAAAAATTTTAGCCCAAACAATCATTGTCTCCTTTACCTGCTCACTTTCAAGTTTAATACCTAATAAATAGCAATTTTTTTTCAATTTTTCATCCATTCCAGTTAATATCTGGTCCAATTATGTTAATTCTTTATTAAAGCCACACATGTTAGCATCTTACTCATATCGAGATTGTATCTGCATTTGTGGCTACCATGCAATGTCAATCCCTTGACTACTAAGTTCCTGCTTGGTTTTTAATTCCCTCTCTCATTTAAAATATCTTTACATCTTACATTTTTTTCCCATATTAATAACATTAGGATGTATCAATGCTTCCATTGTGGAAAGCCAGACAGGTGTTTTCAAGTAATGTTGTTCTTTAATTTTAAGCCACACTGATAACAATGCATTTCTAACATAATGTCTTTGAAAATAACTATGTATCTTATTCTTCCCATACCATAAAAAACCATGCCAACCTAGTTGAAGGTCATGCCCTTCTAAAGTTAATAGGCTTCGACTCAACCCGGCCAAGACTGAGTGGCTGTACGTACCAGCATCTCAGGTTATCCAGGATATTCCTTCTTTAGTTTTTTTTTTTTAATTACATTTATATGCCGCTCTTCTCCAAAGACTCAGGGCGGCTTACAATTTTTGGGGATACAACCCAGTGTGCTCAGCAATAGCCTTCATTCCATTGTATATGCCTGCTTATTACTAAGCGGCATTTTTGCAAGGTCAGCTAATTGCCCCCAACAATCTTGGGTCCTCAATTTACCTACCCCGAGAGGATGGAAGGATGAGTCAACCTTGAGCCTGGTGGGATTCGAGCCTACAGTAATTGTAGACAGCTGGATCTTAAGTGCAGGCATTTAACAGCCTGAGCCACCAAGGCCCTTATGGGGGGGAGAGGTGTTACCCCCATAGATAGGGTGGGCAACTTGGGCATCCTCCTGGATGCACAGCACAGTTTGGAGGATCAGATGGGAGCCGTGACCAGGGGGGCATTTGCCAAGGTTCGCCTGGTGCACCAGTTGTGCCCCTATCTGGACCGAGATGCCTTATGTACAGTTACTCATGCGCTCGTTACCTCCCGTGTAGACTACTGCAGTGCTCTCTACATGGGGCTCCCCTTGAGGACCACTCGGAGGCTTCAACTGGTGCAGAATGCGGCGCATTCACAGTGTGTGTGATGGGAGTTTCCCGATACTCCCACATTACACCCCTCCTGCATGAACTGTATTGGTTGCCGGTTGCCCTCCGGGTGAGATTCAAGGTGATGGTAATCACCTATAAAGCCCTACATGGCTTAGGGCCGGGGTATTTGCAGGAACATCTACTGCCAGTAATGACTACCCAGCATCCCGTGCACTCCCACAGACAGGGCATCCTCAGGGTGCCATCGACCAGACAGTGTCGGCTGGCGACCCCCAGGGGGAGAGCCTTCTCTTTGGGAGCGCCCACCCTGTGGAATCAGCTGCCCTTGGAGCTGCGGATGGCCCCTGACCTTCGATCCTTCCATCGCGACCTGAAGACATGGCTATTTCAACAGGCCAACCTGGACTGAGGGCGGTGGGGTTTATTGGTTTTATTAGTGTATATTTGCTGTTGCTGGTTTTAATTAATGTTTTTTGGGATTTCTATTTAATATTTTTTAAATGTTAATTTTTTGTATTGTATGTTTTTTACTGTTGTGAGCCGCCCTGAGTCCTTCAGGAGATAGGGCAGCATATAAATCCCATAAATAAATAAATAAATAAATAAATAAATAAATAAATAAATAAATAAAGTCTTTTATGTCTCAAATTGATCCATTTTTTTCACCAATGTACAGTAAGTACCGAGGCCTGGTAGTACAATTCCCAATCTGGCAGCCCAAAGCCTCCTCTCTTTTTGGAGTCTTGCAACATTTTCAAACCTATTCTTGCTTTTTTCCTTAGCCAGATATATCTTAATATTATTTTATTTAATTTCTCAAAATATTTTCCCCAGTTTTATTGGAATTGTTTGAAATAAATATAATAGCCTTGGTAGAATATTCATTTTATGGTAGCTATTCTTCCTGTTAATGACACTTGCAAATCTTTCCATTTCTCCAAATGTAGTTTAATTTGTTGTGTCAGTTTCATATAATTATCCTCTTTAATTGTTGTACATTTTGCTGTTGGCTGCATTCCTAAGTACTTCACTTTTTTTACTATCTGCAAACAATTCTTTCCATCAACTCTCTTTTTTGTGTATCTGTGAGATTTTTAACTAAAATCTTTGTCTTGTCTTTGTTACTTTCAATCCAGCAACTTCCCCATACTCTTCTATCTTTCTAATTAACTTGGGTCCTCTTTCTAATGAATCTTCTAATATAAAAATGAAGTCATCTGCAAACGCCTGTAGCTTGTATTTCTCTTTTTTTATTTCCATTCCTTTTATTTTTTTAACCAACTTTTTGTTGATCTTAACACTTAATACCAGCTTTTTAGATTTCTACTTACTGTTCCCTTATTGCTTCCATGAGCAAGCCTTCAAATCTATATTTTTAAAATCTGCAAGTATCCAAATGCTAAATGATGTTATGCTGTCCATTTTTTTTGTTAAGAGCACAGTTTGTACCATAATATAACTATAACTTATTGCAATTTTAAAAAATACAAATATGTGTATAATATATCCTGCATGTATAAGTGTTTCAAAAGCAATTAATTTTTAAATTATATGAAGCAAGCTCACTACATCTTTGCTTGCTTGCTCACAGGATTTAAAAAAATTTTAAATGGCGATGGTATTTTGTTTTAATTTAGAGTTGCACAGCATTCTGACTAAAAAGCTTTTAAAAGTCTACACTGGCAAGACTCATTAATCAAAAGGCATAGACTAAAAACTATACAAAGTTAAGATAAATTAAAAAGACCTCCTTTATGTAAAAAGAAACATATGCTGGGTTTTTTTTAAACCATTGGACCATTTTTACTAAAATAATTTTTTTTAAACTCAATTAACCAATATTTATGCCTGCAGTGTTAAAAAAAAATACCAAAAGGATATCTAAAGGCCTGTGACAGCTAAAAGCTCTTCCTTCAAATTCTACAACAAAAAGTGGCATGTTTATCCATCAAAGCAGAAATGTTTCTTTGTATCTAAAAAAAGAGCAAAAATGGATCAGTGCCATTCAACTGATGCCAAAAAAGTGATAGAAATACATAGATTCCTTACTTATTAACAGGATTAGCTTGTTCCTCCCAAGACATTCTTTTCTATTGTGCCTCAGTGATTTGCTCTTTAAATTTGTCCTCTTACTGAGTTGATAGAATTGTCTAGAATAATAGATTGCTAGATTTGTCTCTTATTCTCCTAAGGCAGGGTTGGGCTGCTGGAGGTTCGGAGGGGTTCAGGAGAGCCCCTAGCTAAGATTCTGTGCAGTTTGGAGAACCCCCAAATCCCACTCCTGTCTGGCCCTGCCCACTCCACCCTGCCCCTCCCAGGAGTCCCCACGCATTTTGGATGCTGGTAAGCGCAGGGCACATGCGAGGCTCAGGAAGGCCAGAAATGGGCCTTTTTCCGGCTTCCAGAGAGCTTCCAGAGCCCAGGGAGGCCATTTTGGCCCTCCCAGAGGCTCGACAAAAGCCTCCGAAGCCTGGGGAGGCAAAAACACCTCCCCACCATGGTGCAGGATGCCAACTAGGCCACGCCCACCATGGCCATGCCCACCCAGCAACCAAGCAGAGAACCCTTTGATAAAAATTTTTGAAGCCCATCCCTGTCCTAAGGTATCCACATTTTGTCTTCAGCTATGGCTGCCTCTCATCTCCAGTCACAAAATGTGAACTCTCTCTAGTCACTGTTTTTTAAGCTGCTTCAGTCCTACACTCATCCTGGCTTGACTCTAAAATGGATTAAGAAATTCTGCCCAGACTATTTTGGCAAAAACCACTGCTACTCAGCCCCGTTCCTCCCCCCTCCCCCACCCACCCCTACCCACACACTTTTTTCTTTCAGGAAAGTAACTGACAATCATTTCATCTTTCTGGGGATGGATGGGTTTCTCTACTTTTCTACTTTTCTATGTATACTGAGATAGCAGCAAACAGTGATGTGTATGTGTATTTATATATGTATGTGTGTGTGTGTACAGCCTTGGTGTTCTCTAAGCTTGTTTACTTGCAGATGTGTTATTATTTAAGTAGATAACATCACAAATGTGACAAAATGCGGGCTTACTCCCTGTTTATATACAGTAGCTTGATCTCCCAGTTTTGGTGGAGGAGTGGTTTTCTTCTTGGTAATTCCTTGATTAAGGAATTGTTTTCTGCTTAATTGTTTGCCTAGTGTTGATCCCTGCTAATTTGGGTGCTGGCTGCTGAAGACAATACATTATAGTCTTTTTATTTTTATTTCTTTCTTACCTATTTTTACTACCTCTTTTGAATTATGTATATTTATAGTTTATCTTTTAGTCTCTGTTGATGACTCTGTACACCAAGCTTCCTGGAATTTTTGTATTTGGATTGGTCTAAAATGCTAATATTTTCTGGTTGAAATTGTGGTTGAGTCTGTCCATGTGCTGTGAGATTAAAGAGCTTTCATTGTGTCTGCTGACTGCTATTTAGTGTTCATGATGCGCTCTACTAGTCTATATAAACAGGGATTTACACTTATTCTTTGCAGTTAAACTATTCAGATTAATAGTGTATTCAAATGAGCCAGCCAGCCAGCCAGCCAGCTAGACACACACACACACACACACACTGAGCCACAATGGTAAATTTGAGTCACATTTGATGAGACCAGTTGTTGCCTGATCTGCCACTCACGCAATTACTTCTTTGCACTTAAGTGTAATGAAATCCTCTAGTCACCTTAGCCAGAAGAGAGAGAGAAACATAGAAGACCCCAATGGTAAACTCAGACCAAATTTGATGAAACCAGCTATTGCATAATCTGCCACTCAAAACATCTGCTTCTTTGAATTCAAAAGTATTCAGATGTCTACCTCATTTTTCTATACTAACTGGATATCTGTAAGCATTACTTTAAAGCAGTTGTGCAAAGGTCTGATGACTATATTCTTAATGAATCATTCTTAGGAGCCTGTTAGATTGTTGCCAAGGGAAGTAAATCCTTCCTATTCTGATATTTAATCTTTATATGAATGGAGGTTTAAAACTTTTTTAATCCCTGCATGACAGAATGTTGAATTACCAGGTTTTATTCTTATTCATTTATAACTAAAGTGCTTATTTTATTTAAGAAAAGCTTGTTCAGGGAAGAAAACAAATAGCAACACAAAAATGATTAAACCAACTTGACCTTAATTCTAAAATGGACTATCATCTGTGATATAACAAAACCAAAATATATATTCTAGTTCTCCATAGCAAAACTTTCTTTCTTTCTTTCTTTCTTTCTTTCCATCCATCCATCCATCTATCTATCTACAATGGACAATCACACATACATAGATGCACACACACACATACAATTATAGAAAGGTAAAGTCTGCAGGCAGAAATGTATTCATAATGGATGAAGAAGTAAACCCTGTAACTACAAAGTAAGATTTCCTTTTAGCCAGTTTTATCTCTCCAGTCATAAAGAGGGAGATATAGCAAGAGCTCCCTATGAGGGCTTTCCCTAGAAATTCAGAACTTCTGCTTAAAATGCTAAATTATTTAGTGATAAATTTCTGGAATTACCAAAATGTAATCCATCATCAAGCAACATTTTAACTTATTCTATTAAGTCCTCGTTTCAAATTTAGCTTCTAATGTTCATGTATAGATCTGCTCTTTAGTGACCAAAATCATTCAAAGTACTATCAATAATATATTAAAAAGTATTATCTGGTATTTAGTCTCACAGATCCACTTTTCCCAAGAAATCATCCTTTTAAAAGAGAACTGTTGAAACATAATTACATACATCCCATATTTCACTACCTTTTACTTTCTCCCGTTTCAGTATGTTATGTATTTCCATGCCTAGTTCAAATTTTGAAACATAATATGTTTCAGAAATATTGTTCTCATTTCTAAACATCCCTCTGTATTATTCTGTATGGCCTACCAATACTTAGTTGCTAGAAACATGTTCCCAAATTAAATGGCACAAGAGAGAAAAATTATGCAGTTGAATGAGTCTCATCCTTTTGCCAAACATAATAATATGTAAATTAAGATAGCATGTTGTTTACTATATGGCACAGAAGTAGTACATTTAAGTAAGCCAAATATTTCTTTAATTGCTACTAAGCTACTTCATGGTTATTTCAGGATCTAAAACATACAACAAATACTTGTAACTGGTTAATTTAATACAATGGTATTGAGTCTTAGGTAACAACCACACAGAATTATATTGTTCATATTGCCGTGCCATGATAAAAAAAGTCCATTTATTTATTTAATATTTATTTAAATAAGTAAAAAAAATAATCCACATGTAGAGCATATCAACATGTCTTTAATCCAGTATATTAAGTTGAAAAAGATGGCATTTAATTTCGTTGTATGAGAAGCAATGATAATAAAGTAAAGTAAAGTAAAGTAAACTAAAAAACATGAACATGTGTTCTTGGAACAATAGTATAGGAGACAGGGAAAGTCTGTCTCTAGAAACTATTATATTTATAATTTGTAGAAATATAAAACCATTTTATTTTCATTTTTTTGTATTTGTATTTGCTGGCTTGTTTTCATTTATGTTTTGTACATAGTTGTATTTTAATGGTATTCATATATTTTAAATACTTGCCTGTAGTTTTAAGAAAAGTAACAAAATATATAATTTAAAATAAAAACCTAGAGCAAGTACAAAATGTATGAGTCAGAATCCCTTGCAACATACATTTCTTCTAGGATAAAAAAGCTGAAACCAATCTTTATTATACATTGTCTGGAGTATCCAACATACTTGAAGAATAATATTTTTAATTTGACCTTAACATCATATATACTAATTTAACATTTTCTAAAAACCCAGCTCTTTGATATGTTAAAACAGAATATTCCAGCTCATTATTCTAAACTATCTGCAAATTATCCATATCTACCATTACACAAGTTTTTGTCTGTGAATAAAATTAATTATAACTTCAGGAACCACAAAAAATTCCAGTTACATTAGCAACTTTAGACACAACTAATTTATCTGGTCCAAACTACACTGTCAAAAGTTGCTTTTTTGGCATATATTGCTATTGAGCACTCTCAGTAAGTCCATTTGTTTTAATAAAACACCAAATGCTTTGAAAAATAGATTGGAAATAAGATGCTCTCAAGTATTATCTCCTGTTATTCACACTGAACTCCAGAAAAATGATTCGTCAGAAATTTAAAGATTAGATTATTCCACAGTAACTTTATTGTGAGAGTTTGGATTAAGTTTAAATCTTCTTTCCAAAGTATTTTGAATATGTTTTGCCTATTTTACTACACTGAATCATGACTAAAACTGGAATCAAGGCTTCACAAACATATTAAAGAAGTAAGATCATAACTTCCTAGTTTTACCCAAAATAGTTTTTAAACAAATTATTAGAATTTCCAAAAGTAATCTTCTTCTATATATATAAAAATGTGTGTGTGTGTGTGTGTGTGTGTGTGTGCTCCAGTATAACTCTGGAATGCCTTGAGCAATTTCAGCCAAACGTGGTACACAGATGACTTACCCTCTGGAAAAAAATACTGTGAAGGTAAGACACCCCTAACACCCCTCAGTGGTGTGTGTGTTTGTGTATTTGTGTGTGTGTGTTGCAGCATAACTCTAGAACACCTAGGCCACTAAAATGAAAAAGAATAAATTATATGTATAGTGTCAAATCACAGTACTTTTGACAGTGATAGTGTTAATTTTGGATTCAAATTCTGTTAAGATACCTTAACAATGGCTTAAACAATGGGTTCTACTGTACAGCACAGTAGAATTGCCATGGTAACGACTTCACAGTTCTCCATAAGGGGGCTCCCTCTGGTAAGGGGGATTGGTTCTTAAAACAACAACAAAACACCCTAGGCCCTCAGCTTCAAGCAAAGAGGGCAAGTTGTCGGGGGAAGTGCCTGCTAATGCAGATAATCACCTCAAAGGCTGTTCCCTGTAGAATTTTTCCAAGCCAGGGCAATTAGGTCTCTAATTCTCACCACGGTGGTTGAGGTAACAGGGCCAGGTGTAAGTGTCTTTTTCTTACATTTACTGTATTGTATTCCACAATAATATATTTCATTGCTGTAATGATGCCACCAAGGAAACATCAGTCGATTGGCCAAGTGCAATCAAAGGCTACAAAAATGAAACACCAGTGTAGACAAGAAATTCCAAAGGAGAGGAATAGAAATCTTGCAATGCTGCACGAGAGAGCTGCTACATCTAGAACTTCAGAGACAGAACAACAGTGTGAGGCCTGTCTAAAGGATAAGAGAGATAGAACTACTACATCTAGAGCTTCAGAGACAGTACAACAGAGTGATTCCCAACTACAGGACAAGTCTATCAATACCATCCAATGAGATTGTCAATTTCCCACCAGAGTTCCTAAACTCACTTGATCCGGCAGGATTACCACCACATCATCTTTTACTTAAAGTGGGATCTCCAATTATTTTACTAAGAAACCTCAACCCACCAAAACTTTGCAATGGCACAAAGCTGTGTGTAAAGGAGATGCTGGGCAGTGTAATTGAAGCAACTATCTTAACAGGAAGGGAGAGGATGAAACAGTTTTTATCCCACGAATACCTCTCATTCTGACGGATCTCCCTTTTAACTTCAAGAGACTGCGATTTCCAGTAAGACTTGCATTCTCCATCACGATCAAAAGTCACAGGGTCAGCCTATTAAGTACTGTGGAGTGGATTTGAGATCACCATGTTTCTCCCACAGACAACTTTATATTGCTTGCTCAAGGTTGGGTTCACCCATGAATTTATTTATTCTTGCTCCTGGAGGTGAAACTAAAAATGTTGTTTATCATCAAGTTTTGCGTTAAATTAATATTATAGTGAATTTGTAAAACAGTTTACTTTATAATTTGTATACTCTACTTATACTTTTAAAACCCTGTAAATAAAATTACTTCGATTTGACACTATAGACATAATTCATCCCTTTTCCTGTCTAATACAGGATTGAGATAAATAAATACCTGGGCAATGCTGGGTTATCAGCTAGTAGATTTATAAAAATATAAACCCAGTGCTATAACTGAAATTTGGGGAAATAGTAACCGCCATCTTAGTATTACTACAGTTATTGACACAAGACATCTAATAATATACTTTGGAACATTTATTTTACAGGCATTTATTCCTACCTGGGGAGATTTTTAACCATTTATAATATAAATAATTAATACCTAACCAATGAAGAAAATTTTCTAGACATAATAATTCCAAGATATTTAAATGAACCCATTTTTAAATGTCAATGCACATTTTAACAATAAGAAATATATGGAATTTATTCCAATTGTAATGTAACCTAAAACTTTGCCAAAGGATGGTGTAATATGCATACATTTTGATAAAGAACAACAGTATTAGTGAATGATAAAGTACCAGCATATTACAATTTATATTTCATTCTAACAACTCATATAACTGAAATATGTTTAGACTGCTTAATAAAATAGAGCAATGTTGCCATTGCAAATTAAATAAAGGAAGTGAAAATGGCACATCCATAACTTTTGAGTAGCATCCTAACAGATAAAGAATCAATTCAGTTTATGGTAACTTTCGCTAATGGGTTAACATACCACAATTCAATCTGGATAACAAAACTAAAAGATAAACCAAACTCAACCAAAATACATTTCCAGAATTTGATCTATATCATGCTGTTTTAGCATCCAGTTAGAAAACCACCACCAAATCTGATTCATCAAAGTCTAAACCTAAAGCAACTAATAAACCAATTAGTCTAATCTAATATAGATTACTCTTTAATAAAGCCAGATTGTGCCAAAGGAGCTGTTGGAGACCATATAGTTTACAACCTATGAGCCATTGTTGTGACCATAATTTTTATATCTCCATTAGGTAATAACTTTACATCTCCAGTGGGATAATAACTTTCAAATTCCATGGGATCTTTTCCTAGTTCCAAATTTTAGATACAAAAGATTCATTTTAGGAAAGAGAATTATTTTATTTATATTCTGTTTTTTTCCATATGAATTGGTTGTGTATTTTTTCAGGGTTTTTTTTTATGAATTAGTTACAGTTTGTTGTGTTTTGTTTTATACTTCACCATTACTATACTTTTTTCTTTTGTTATAGATTAAAAAGCAATGACATATTTTAAAATAATTAATTGCAATGTTATTTAGAACTACTTCTTAAAAACAAAGGATAGCATGACCAAATCCTAATTTGATGAGAGGGATATGGAATTAAGATGTCAATATTCCAGAGTTACTTTGAATATACTGCACGTGTACAAAAAGCAGAAGGAATCACATCTAGATACAAAAACCAATTGCCTAAGCCAGTCTAACTCAACCTGAATGCCCTCCAAATGGATGGATTTGAGCTCCTGGCATTCCACAACTATTGCTGAAAATTCTGAGAGTTGAAATCCACACCAATATGTCATGCCATTTTTGGAAACACTAGATTCAGATCCATTACCAGAATGAGCTTGCCTTTGGAGATACTGCATGCCAATTAGCTTTAGGGAGTTGAAGTTAGTTGTGTATTTAGAAAAAGGACTTAACAGTTACAATAGATACAGCAATGTAAAATTACTAGAAAATTTGGATAACCCAATCATCCCCAATTTTCCATTATTTTCAATGTCTTTAGAACAGAAAACAGGGATGACATGGTATATAGATATTTACTACCTAGTATATTTTTGGATGGTGCATTTCTTGCCCTGATATGGAATAAACTCTTAATGGACTCACTGTCACTTGCAAATATCTCAAGTGGAGAAATGTGACATATCCAGCAGAAGTTGTCAGGTAGCAACTTCTTCTTCCTGAAAGCGGCATGTAAATTACATTTCTGGTTTGTCAATAAAAATGCAAATTCTCTGATCAGACTGTCACCATGGTAATCCTACATTCGAAACAAGTAGTCCTCTCTTGTCTTAAAAAAAATCAGGAAGGAAATCTGATGATGAGTCTTGATGTTAGTCATATAAAAGAGTCAAAGAGTCAATTTGTTGTCATCAAAAATAAATAAATAAGGGGGGGAAATAAAGCCTAAAAACATGGATCTGATTTTCTTTTCTTTTTTTAATTTTCCATTTTTTCTTTAATAAAATAGAGAGGGAAAATTAAGAGAAAATATCTTCAAAATAAAATAGAAAAAAACAAGATAAATTGTATTTAGCTCCATTTAGATAATTTTTATGTAACAGTTGCAATTGTCCTCTCCAATTTATGCCTATAGGCAACTGATGCATGAAACACAAGTAACATCAGCTCTTCCAATCCACTGGATAATTGGGACCATAGATTTGTTCTTTCAAACGTTGAAGAACTAATCTGTTCACAATAATTAGGGACACAATGAATCCATTTCCATAGTCCAGCTGTCAATTTCCATGTAGAAGTTGTGTAGTTCAAAACAGTGCATATTTGAAAATATTAAACTTCATTTCAAAGCCAAAAGTAATATATGTAATTAATTCTCATAATTTAATAACTTTAGGATACTGAAAAAAAGCATTATTCTGGATGCATCTCCAAGCAACAGAGTGATTCCTGTTTATAAAACACCATAAGGGTTCAATACGTCTGAAGAAAAATATTGCTGTAAAAAACACATTCTAAGTTCTGACATGGCTTTTGCTATTAAGGCTAAAAGATTTTTCCCATTATTTAGGTAAAATGGGTCCCTAATTCCTTACTCTATTCAGCCTTTAAAATCTGCATATTAAATTGACTTATTTATCACAGATATTTATAAAGAGTTGTGATAACTTTGGTCTGGTAGGAATTAGTTATTGCTTCTAATAACTTAGATGTCTTTGAGGTTGAAAATGCTACTACCGGTAGTTTGAAAAAAGATGCCAATAAATGTTGTAATTGCAAACATTGCCAGTGGATGGCAACTGACAAATTTTAACACAGGAAATGTGCCTAACCTAATGTACAGTTCCCAGCATCTATCCAGATCTTCCATAAACAAAAATTAAATCAATTTATTCAATTAATTATTGCATGTATAAATATTCTAAAGTGCTTAGAAGGAGAATTTTTACTAAGTAAAGACATCTGAACTTACTTTTAGAAATAAAAGTTTTTTATTTTTATCACAACAACAAACATAAAACCTTCTTTCTGTTCCGCAGTGTGTCAGTTGAGTACATATTTCTTTGTGCACAAAATAATATCATACATATTTAACTTTATAATCATTCTTTATAATCATTCTTATCAATATTTTACATCACACATCACTTATTCTATTATCCTTAACTTTTAAATCCTTAACTTTCAATAATATATTTCGAGTTCATTTTCTTACTCTATCTAACTCATCTATTTATCAGTAGCAGTATATTATACTATACTTATATAATTCAATTCTTTACTCTTCTATCCATCCATTCATAAAATAGATTCCAAATTTTATAATAGTCTTTTTCTTCTTGTTCTCTAATCGCCATTGTTAATCTACTCATTTCTGCACATTCCATTATTTTCTTAATTATTTCCTCTTCTGTCGGAATTTTTTCATTTCTCCAATTTTGTGCAAATACAATCCTAGCTGCTGTTAAAATATTAATAATCAAACACATTGATTCTTTGTTATAACCCTCAGGCAAAATTCCCAATAAAAATGTCTCTGGTTTTAAGTCTATAGGTTGTTTTATCATCTTCTCCAGCCACATGTGTATTTTAGCACAATACTTTTTAGTCTCTGTGCATGCCCACCACATGTGGTAGTATGATCCTGGTAACTTCTGGCATTTCCAACACTTTGCCGACTTATCTTCAAACGTCTTAGCAATTCTCATTGGGGATAGATGCCACCTGTAAAACATCTTATACAAATTCTCTTTATAGGCCATTGACACAGTTAATTTATAACACATCTGAACTTACTATGATGGTATAATTTCACTTGGGGAAAAACTTAAATCCTTATCTTTAAATGCCAATTGCATTTTTTAAAAAGTTTTTTGAAATAAATCGAAATAGTGTGTTGAATTTTTGAAAAATATTTTAGTCGTGTGTATGTATTGTATGTATGTATGAATTTTTAATGGATATATATATTCCTTGCAAAATATAAAGTTTTAAGAGTATTTATTCTACCTCAAGAAGTAATATTTATTAACTCCCATGCATCAATAATCAGAGAAATTGCTGTATAGAGCTGATTGCTATTCAGTGTTACTATTAGAGAAATAGAAAAAGAAACTTGGAATAAGTATATCCAAAACTTGGTATTCTTTTAATTAAAGTATGAATAATCAAGTCTTAACCTACAGCACAATACCAACTTAGACCAATTAATAGAATATCCTGTATTTTGGGACTTTAAACAGATATAACAAAGCTGAAACTGAAGTATGAGATTTAGAGATAAACAATAAAATATCATCAGCATAATACCAGTATAAATTTAAACATTTTATCCAGTTATAAGATAAAATACAAAATACAAAAGTAAATAGGGAGACATGGGGTGGGTGGGCTGGAGATGAGGAGGGACTGGGGAAAAGAAAAGAAGAAATGTTGACTTCCGACTCCCTCTGTTTCAGTACATTAAAGCATTAACATCAAACCACAATTTTTTTGTTTTTCCATAGTAATATAAACTAGCCATTTCTGTAAAAACATATCAATCTAATCAATAAAACCCAAAATCAACATTTCATTTTTTTCCACTTCAAGCACAAAGTTCAGAAGTGGTCTCCATGTGGAAACAAAAATACTTATATTCTTTTGTTTAACCAAAATGGTCAATTTAGCCATTTCTGTCAACTCCATCAGCATCAGCTATTCATCCCTAGTGGGAATTGAAATGTCTAGGAGGTTCCATTTTTGTGCATACAATATTCTTGCTGCTGTCAACATATATAACATCAAAGTTTCAAATTTTTTCTGCAGGTCTTTTTCCATTAACCCCAAAACAAAAGTTTCTGGTTTCATTTTTATTTTTGTTTCAAGAATTTTCTGTATTATAATATTAATCTTACTCCAAAATTTATTTGCTTTATTACAGGTCCACCATAATGATAAAAAGTTCCTTCTTTGCTTTTACACTTCCAACATTCATTTGAAAAACCTTTGTACATTCTAGGTAACTTATCCAGTGTTAAATACCAGTGATACATCATCTTATAAAATTTTTCTTTTAAATTATAGTTTAGTGTAAAGCTTAAACCTTTCATCCACATGTTTTCCCATTGTTCAAGCATCACATTATATCCAAAATGTAGGAAGAACTGACTTCTACTTCTTCATAAAGGAGATGGGGGGAAAACATAAGGGATGTTTAGTTTTGTTTCTTAAATATGTGGAAGAAGTGAAATTGACAGATGAGTTCACTCCTTCAATGATGAGGTATATACACTCTGCAGCTCAAGACCATTTCTAACTTTTTTACTGGATATACTGAATATATTCTAGGTTTCAAACCTGGCACAGAAAATATAGTGAAAATACATGTCAGGGTTGAACTCTAAAAAAAATTAAATAATATACTGTGGCATGTCAAAATGACCAATATGACATTTCTATTTCCAAAAGACAGTATTAAGTCAAATAAATTCCAGGAAAAAACAATTTTTTTCTTGTGTACAAGCAGAATGCACTTGACATCAAAAACCTGCAAATACTAAAATAGCTGTTGGTCACATTTGAAAACAGAAATCAGACACAATGTTAGCAATCCTTTTTTTTTCAAGTGTCTCAGATAGTCTCCTAATGCAAACACCCAAGTAGACTCAATCTGTCAGAGACAACTGCCAGATTAAACATTCTGATTCTAAAGAAATAAGGACAAATGTCCAGATATCTAAACAAAGATAAGTGAAATAACAAGAAATACATTGACGTAATTTTATTATCCATCTAGCTGTCATGCCCCTGTTGGAATCTGATTCGGAGGAGGAGGCCAAGCAGCTGACAGGGAGTGGAAGTATGGCTCCGTTGGCTGTGAAAGAAACTGGGGAAAGGCAAAGGCCAGCTGGGCAGAGCAGGGAAGAGGTAGAGCAAGGGAGAGGGAATTCGGTGGAAGACCCAGGCACCCCCCCTCTTCATCCTAGGGCATGCAGGGAGGAACGTGGGGGTGGAAAGGGCCCTGATTCCCTTCATTAGCTGCAGCTGGGAACACAGTGTTTAAAAACGGAAGCTGCGCACAGCAAAGTTGTTGGAAGCAAATCGTGAATTATCTGGTATGTAGAGGCTTATCTGGGTTCCTGGCATCTTTCCAACTGTGTGTGTTTTGCTGGGCTTTCAAGTCTGCAATTCCTTCTCCTGCCCTGCCAAGTTAATTACTGCAGCATGGTTTGTGTGGATTCTTATTTACAGTTTGTATGTACTTTGTTTTCGGACTGAATTTCCTCCACTTAAAGACTGTTCTTGGGAGAGTTTTTTCCCCAGCCGAAGGTAACCCGGGCATTGGGGGCAAAGTTGGAGGTATTAAAGGGACATTTCTTGCTTATTTGACTGTGTTGCCTTTGTGCCATGCCCCAGGCCATCACACTAGCACTTTTAAAGACCAAGAGGAAAATGAATAAGGAATACAAAAAGGTAGACGATTTCTTTGTAACCTTACTGCCTAAATCATATGCTAAGCATCAGCTACATGGTAACTCATTGTGCAAATGAAGATCTAATTTAAGCAAAAGCTGGGAGTCATCCCTTGTGCATCTTATGAGGCACACCAGCCATAGAAGAGATCTCCAAAAGGAGGAAGAACAGTGATCAATACTGCCTTTTCTCTGTCCCCACTGCTATTTCACAGAAATATAGCAATCAGTATCAATAGTCTGCATAAATAAATAAATATTTATTTATTCATTCATTCATTCATTTATTCATTTATTTTTTGATTTGATTTGATTTGTCAATCACTTACAAGATAATAGGTATAAGCATAAACATAGTTATGAATACATGAAATGGATACATATAAGAAAAATAAAAAGAAACAACAGGACAGGGACGGTAGGCACATTGGTGCGCTTATGCACGCCCCCTATAGACCTCTTAGGAAAGGGGTGAGGTCAACATTAGTCAGTCTAAGGTTAAAGTTTTTGGGGTTTGGGGAAGAAACTACAGAGTCAGGTAGAGTATTCCATACATTGACCACTCTGTTGCTGAAGTTGTATTTCCTGAAATCAAGTTTGGTGCAATTAACCTTGAGTTTGTATCTATTGTGTGCTCTTGTATTGTTATGGTTGAAGCTGAAGTATTCATTGACCGGAAGGACATTGCAATGTATGATTTTATATACTATACTTAGATCGGATCGAAGGTGCATAGTTCTAGGTTTTCTAGGTCTAGAATTTCAAGTCTGGTGGCATAAGGTATTCTGCAACGACTAGAGGAGTGGAGAACTCTTCTTGTGAAATATTTCAGGACTTTCTCAACTATGTTAATATCAGATACATGATGTGGGTTCCAGACTGGTGAGCTGTATTCGAGTATTGGTCTAGCAAATGTTTTGTATGCTCTAGTTAGTAGTGTGATATTACCAGAGAAAAAGCTACATAGGATTAGGTTAACAACTCTTAATGCCTTTTTGGCTATGTAGTTACAGTGGGCTCTAACACTTAGATCATTAGAGGTGAATACTCCAAGGTCCTTGACTGAGTTTGGATCATCAACAATGTCTTGACTATTCAGCTTGTATTTTATTTTCTGATATTTTTGCCAATATGTAAGAAAGAGCATTTATTTGTTGAAATTTGAAGTTGCCATTTGTTTGACCATTCTGATACATGGTCTAGGTCTTTTTGAAGGGTAGCAGTATTGTCTGTGGTGTTGAATAGCTTTACATCATCAGCAAAGAGAACACAGTTGCTCTTAATATGATCAAGAGGTCATTTATGTAGAGTATGAAGAGAGTTGGTCCTAGAACACTGCCTTGGGGGACACCACGTTGACAGGTGCAGAAATAACATAAATAACAAAACCACAGCAATCCTAGCCTTTCTTAGTAAACTTTGGGTGCTGGTGGATGCTGTGCTGAATAACCAGCTCACTATTTATTTATTTATTTATTTATTAATGGGACTTATATGCCGCCCCATCTCCGAAGACTTGGGGCGGCTTACAGTAAAAACAAACACAATAAATATTTAAAAAAGAATTAAACTAATGGTCCCAATTAAAACCACCAAAACTTAAAAACTTAAAACCACCAAAATCTAAAAACCACCCCACCCATGGGTCACAGCCCGGATTGGTCAAATAACCAGGTCTTCAGGTCATGGCGGAAGGTGCGGAGGTCGGGGGCCAAGCGGAGCTCCAGGGGAAGTTGGTTCCAGAGCTCAGGGACTACGACAGAGTAGGCATGTCGTCGGGGGACCGCCAGCCGGCATTGCCCGCTGATGGGACCCCAATGAGTCCCTGTCTGTGACTTCGCACAGGGCGTTAGTATTCGATGTCGGCAGCAGTCGCTCCCTTAAGTAATAAGGACCCATGTCATGTAGGACTTTGTATGTTAAAGTTAAAACCTTGAATCTCACCCGAGGGCAACCGCAACCAATGCAGGCAGCGCAGGGAGGGGGCTAACATGGGAGAACCGGGAAACTCCCATCACTGCCCGTGCTGCCGCATTTTGCACCAGCTGCAGTCTCCGGATGGTATGCAAGGGCAGTCCTAGATAGAGAGCATTGCAGTAGTCGAAGTCGCGCAACAAGGGCATGAGTGACTGTACGCAGGGCATCCCGGTCCAGGAACGGCTGGCGAACCAGCCGGACCTGGGCAAAGGCCCCCCTGGTTTCAGAATGGCCAGACTTTCCTTTTGTTGGTTAAACAAAGATTTAACAAGGCATTTTTTCCAAAGTACTTCAAGCACAGCAGCATGGCAAGCTTTGCAAATATATATGGTTTCCATACATTAGTCGAGATTGACTCTGGCATTGTTATACAGGAAAGAAATGGCCCTGTTGACTTTCAATAGTCTTATTTCAAGCAATGTCAAGAAGATGTACTTGAATAAATTAAAAGCAAGATTTCTTCTTCAAGGCCTGAAGAAAATAAAATTTGTCACAGAGACCTGTCTAAAATTCTAAATAATGTTCTGAAAATTGGAATTAAACAAGAAACAGTGTAGAGTTTCTGCACTGAAGAGAGAAAACAAATCTCCTTAATGGGAGGAAACAGACCGGAGTGCAAAACATTTACAACAGCAACTGACTATTCAAAAGACTATGACATTCATTGCTACTGTTCTGAATAACCAGCTTGTGACCTACTACTTCTGAATACCATAGGCCTGCAAATTGCAACTTATTTCAGCAAACAGAGCCAGCAGAACTATTATAAAAAGATTTCACACAATAGAAATGATGGTTTAAAGCACTATTATGACAGTGAGAATTTTAGAAAGGCGTCTGTTATTCCAGAAACCAATGAGAATACTATTTCAGATTCAAAATACAGTTCTAGCATTGTAATAATAGATGGTGGTTCTGAAAATTACTGTGTCAGGAAAATACAGACGATGAATCAATTGCCATTTCATCTGGTGATTCTATCATTCTTCCACTGGAGACACATACTGACTAATGTCTAATGAACATTAGCTAATGTTCAGTTAAAAATATCATTCAACCTTACAGGAGAAGACCTATTCTTAGTGATAGTTTCTATACTTAGATAAATGATTTCACAAAATATCAACTAACCTGGAAAAATGGAACTTCTTGATTATTTTGAGAGTATAAATGCAGTTTAGAAGATTTTCAGGATAGCAGCTGAACATAGGTTTAGAACTTCTGATTGATTTTTTTTTCAAAATCCCATACAATGAACCAAACAGATCATATCAGTAGTATAAAAATAAAAAGAGAATTTATCATTTATTTATTTGTTTGTTTGTTTGGATTTGTATGCTGCCCTATCTCCTGAAGGACTCAAGGTGGCTCACAACAATAAAAACACAGAATACAAAATTTAAAAATTATTAAAAGATATTGAATAGAGAACCCAAAAAAATATCTAAAACCCCAACAAAACTACAGATAAAACCCATACAAAACCCACCCCTCAATCCAGGCCGGCCTGTTGAAAAAACCACAACTTCATGTCGCGGCAGAAGGAACAAAGGTCAGGGGCCAACCGAAGCTCCAGAGATAACTGATTCCACAGGGTGGGCACTCCCACTGAGAAGGCCCTACCCCTGGGGGTCACCAGCTGACACTGTCTAGCCAACGGCACCCCAAGGAGGCCCTGTCTGTGGGAGCACACAGGGCGATGGGCAAATGTTGCTGACAGGAGATGCTCCCACAAATTTAAATTATGAAAAGTAATAGCAATCACAAATGTCCCTAATCCTAAGAACAAATTTATCTTCCCAAAGAAAATAAGCAGCTCCTTCAAAGAAGAGCTTTGGTGGCTCAGGCTGTTAAATGCCTGCTCTTAAGATCCAGCTGTCTACAATTACTGTAGGCTCGAATCCCACCAGGCTCAAGGTTGACTCAGCCTTCCATCCTCTCGGGGTAGGTAAATTGAGGACCCAAGATTGTTGGGGGCAATAAGCTGACCTTGTAAAAATGCCGCTTAGTAATAAGCAGGCATATACAATGGAATGAAGGCTATTGCTGAGCACATTGGGTTGTGCTCCAAAATTGTAAGCCCTGAGTCTTCAGAGAAGGGCGGCATATAAATGTAATAAAAATAAAAAAATAAAAAAAATAAAATATATATATATACATTAGCATTATTTCATGGAAATCTAGGTTCAGAAAGAATGAGTACACCAGAATCAGGGTCCCATGCTAGATAAATCATTAGAAGAGGAATTCCTCAAAAGCCCTTTGGATCCTCAATCCAAAGCAAATTTGTTCCTCTGGAGCTAGTGACAGAAATTGAAGCCAGTGAAACTATTTTAATTTATTTCTGTGAATTGGCTCCTGTGCTGATGGACACTAATATTGCCCGTTAAAGAGCCAATTTGATGTAGGGGTGAAGCTGTTGAACTAGAAGCTGGGAGATTGTCAGTTCTATTTTTTTCCCTTAAGTACAGATGCCAGTAGGGTGACTTCATTTATTATATCAATTTTGAGGCCATCTCACTCATATTG
Organism: Naja naja; assembly: GCA_009733165.1. Lineage (NCBI taxonomy): Eukaryota > Metazoa > Chordata > Lepidosauria > Squamata > Elapidae > Naja > Naja naja. Next base: position 219,745,075 of record CM019148.1, read on the forward strand.
TTTTTGGGCAGTTTACACATCAAAAATAAAATAAAACAAAAAACATCAGGGGGGGAAGATAGCTAACTGGAACCAAAACCCTAAACCCTGCGGAGATTAGAACCATCCCCAACCTACCTACTTTCCGCAAAGCCTTTCAGACCTGGCTTTGTCAGAAGGCTTGGAATTGAGATCTTTGTTCTTCCCTCTTGTATGTTTGGATGATATGAATGAGATTTTTTGGTTTTATTGTATAGGATATGTTTTTAAATTTGTTGTACGCCGCCTCGAGTTCCCCTGATGGGGGAAGAGAGGCAGGATATAAATCAAATAAATAAATAGATAAATAAATAGATAAATAAATAAATAAAGTCAAGTAGCCAATAACCAACAAGAAGGCTCGTTCCCCATTCTAGTCTGGAGCTTGGGAGAATAATCAGGTCTTAAGCAATTTACAGAGGTCAGACTGATTGGATCAGTATGAATCTCTTGAGGAAGATATTATTCCATATGGAAACACACTTTTTATGCTTCCATCAGATGACATTGCTTAATACAGGTAATCTTCTTCTGATTACAGTTGGGACCAGAATCTCAGTTGTTTAGTGAACATTCTAAATTAAGTGGTCATTAAGGAAGGTGCCCACACTTTGCTCAATGATTGCAATCCTGGGTCTCTCAGTTGTGATTGTTAAGCAACCACACAGGTTGTTAAGTGGACAGAGCGAAAGAGCTACCTACCAAGGCAGGGTGTAAGAAGAGACCTTGAATATCTGGCATCTGAATTTCGTTTCTGTAGCTCGTTGCAGGAATTCCCCTCCCCTCTGTGCACAGAAGGGAACTTCTGTGTGGGGCTGGAGAAACGAAGCTTAAATACCAAAGATTGAAGCTTTGTTTCTGCAGCTCAATGAAGTATTCCACCTCCCCTCCTGCACAGAGGAAAAACAAAATCCTGTGGCAGGCAGCAACAACTTGCAACCTTCCTTGTCAGCTTCACCACTGATTTTCTGGGGAAGCCAGCCCAGGAAATTGCAAATGGTGATCATGTGACTGCAGAATGCATGGCAACCGGTTATAAGTACAAACAGATTGCCAAGCACCTGATCTTGTAACTGTGGGGGGAGACCAGTTCTTCAGTTCTGACTCAATGGTGGGGCATGGAAAGATTTATACTCCTTGCATAAATCCTGTCCAGCTGTCTGCAAGGAATATAAATCCTTCCATTCCCACTGTCCTATCAGAGCTGAAGAAGCTTCTTGGATGAGAATTGGAATGTCTTCAAAGAAAAAAAACCCAGAAAGCCCAGTTGCCTCTTGAAAAAAGCACCTTTGGGATATCCTTTACAAGCTTTTACAACTTTGAATAGTCATTAAACAACTAGTCGTAACTTATGGGCTACCTGTAGATAGGAACTGGAGTGTGCCTACTTTGGCTCAGTCAGTTTCTTTCAGCTTAACCCATCTCACAGTGTAGTTGCTGTGTGGGGTGGGGGAAGAGATGGGAAAATTATATTCACCTAGAGTTGTATAAGTAAAAGCAGAATATAAATCTAATATAAATAATAATTGCTGAACAACTAACCAAACAATAGTTGACAGCTGAACCTCAACTGACAATGATACTTCAATTAACCTTAATAAAAAACAAGTCTGAGCATATATCTCTCTTTCCAAGCAAGGGTGTGCCTCCCTGAATGAAGCAAATATAGTATAGCACTCAAGATCAAGACATACTGAATCATATCCACTATCACGAACATCATCGTCTCTTTTTTCTGAAAAGCATCATGCAAACAAATATTAATCACATAATTGTCAATGACAATCTAACAGAGAACATAGACTATAAAAGCAACAAGTGAAAACACTGAAACAAAATTCATTTGATAGGTGGAAAAAATCAAGACGTTTAAAAAACCCTTTTTAATCTGTAATATAAACCCCAAAACATTTTATTCAAAATTGTATATACAGTCCCAAATAATTAAATAAAGTCTTTTTAGGGATGGTCAGACAGGGAAATTGGGGTCACATATAATCTCAGGCCGCTTTTCGCTGAAGAATTACTGAAAATTCATAACAAGGTTTCTAGCCATTTGTGATGGGAAAGGCATGAAAAATATAATGCAAGCTCTAAAATAAAATTAATTAAAACTCCACTCCCAACCTCCTGAACATCTGAGGGAAAAGAACAATGAGCATGACACTCTTTCATCCATTCTGCATCTTCTTTCTCCTTACTGTAGCTCCATCTGCCTTAAACATTGTTAAATGTATTCCCACCCTCTCTCCACACCCTACAGACACATTTATGCTAAATGCTCTTTTATTTTTAAGTTTTAGGGCATTCAAATAATAAAGGAGGAAACAGCTCTCATGTCCATCATCGTCGCCCTGAGTCCTTAGGGAGAAGGGCGGCATACAAGTCGAATAAATTATTATTATTATTATTATCTCAGGAGGCTTCAGGTTTCCCCACACTCCACTGCTTCAACCAACCTGATCATGCAAGACTCCAACAGGCACTATTTCCCAATGTGGGAGGGAGAGAAACTGAGGGAGAAGCCACTGGCAGTGCTATTCTTATACTGCCCTCGCCTCACTTCTGCTTCTAATGCACACACTGCTCTGATGTTTCAGTGTCGACTACATTTCATATGAAACCCAACATGCCAACCCTATCCTGAATGGTAAAGAAAAGAAAAAGCAGGGGGTTCCTACACATTTGTCTTTGTTTTTATTTTATTTTATTTTATTTGTAATGTATATATTGGCAGTATTCAAAAATGGTAAATGCCTTCAGTGCCAGCTCGGAAGCTCAGATGCTCAAAAGGAAAAATTAGCATATCTTTTACTGCATTAGAAAGCAACATCAGATACATAACACAAGGAGCTTGCACCAGTATTTAAACACGTGAATGATGTTACTGCTACTTTATTGTTTGCATAAGTATAAGCAAACAGTGACTAATCAAGAGTTAATAGATGTTCTCCATAGAATATTCAGCAACAGTGAGAATGCTGGCAGCGTGGATGAAAAGGGATCTATGTCAGGATGTTCCTTTGTGGATACACAGATATGCACAACCTGATTACCCAGACTTTGAAAGCCATGGGTTTTAGCTTTCAGATACAAGTCGAATTTGTTACAGCATACAGTTGTCCTTATGCCAAAAAAGGAAGAAAATGTTGAAATAATATAACCGAGGACAACTAAAGTTTAATGATTAATTTTAATTCAATTTATTACAGGTAAGGGAGAGGAAGTCCAATGTATTTGATGCTGGCCCAACCCAGTAATTTTCAGACTCAGGACCCAGCAGGGCATTCAAAGATTGAGCATAGCACTCTTGATCTAGAAAAAGATGTACAGCCCATGCCTTAGCAAAACCAGTAAGTAAAATAGCACACAAGAAAGCAGAATGTAAGAAGCTGGTTTCTATCAGCTTCTG
>CM019148.1:219749504-219761668 GCA_009733165.1 Naja naja
TTTTTCATAATAAATTATATGAATAAAATAAAATTGTCCATCCCATTTGCTGAAAGAATTGGATAGAAGAAATGCAGGCCTTTGAACTAGTTTCAGATTTCCATTTACTTAGATTTACTAATAAGACTGCAAAATGTTTAGGGTGAACTTTTCATAATCCTGGTTATTGATAGGGAACTCTGTAGGAGTTAATAATTTTCCTTTATTAATCACAAGATGTACCTTAGCAAGCAGAGAAATTATCTGCAGGGTTTGTGAAAAGATAAAGTTCAGCCTATTAGCACAGAGTCTAGCAGCAATTATATGAACAAATAGAACAGGGATGTGTAAATAGAAGTCCAAGTGCATCTTAAAGTGCTGGATGGGGAAGTGAAATGGGCCTGTCATTATGGCACTGTCTTTTTTGGGAAATGAATGCTAAAACAGAGGATGACTAAGAATTAAATGGGAGCTAAATTAGAGTAAATGGATACTAATGGTTTGGACCAGCTCCCTCCCTCCTCAAAATTAATGAAGCTAATTCACTCATTAGGCTCTTAGTATATTGTTATGGCAAGGACATATAACTTTCTGTAGGTCAAATTTGCTCTTAATTTCTAAAGACGCTCACTGGGGTGTGTTCTCCAAAATGTAGATAAACACAAAGTGAGTTGGGCTAAAAAAATACGTTGAATTTCATTTAATTTTACACCTAATGTTAATTAATTTGTAAGTACAACTATTCATTATTGTTAGATTTGCATGAAGAGTCAGACGCGGAGTGCTTCAGTGAAGAGTTTATTAGTGACTAGAGCTCATAACAGACCGACTTGGCTGGACTGTGCTGCTACTTATAGCCAGCAGCGCGGTTGCCAGCCAATCAGAGTGCAGGGGTTTTCCGCGCACTTTTAAACCAATCATTTCTGACATTTTACAAGAACAGTTCAAACTAAACCAATGACATTCAAACCTGCATACATAACACCCTCCCACTAGGTTCAGTCCATACCAAACCCCAACCTATCTAATGTATTCTTTTAAATAGATGGGGCTCTTGTATATGCGTTGAGACCTTAGTGGTTCAGAGAGTTTTAACTTTCTCACCCAGTGAGAGGGAAATGTGTCTGTTGACATTTCCCTAGTTGGACTTCCTGTGAAAAAGACCCTGTTTGATTGTTAGAATCTGGTCTCTCCTCCCAACCCATCTCCAGCCCAATGTCAGCACCCAAGTCAGGTAGTGATGTGCAATCTTCCACTTGTAAGGATGGATTTTGGCATTGTGACAGGTTTTGGGATGGTTCCTGTCATGTAATGGCTCGTTACACATGGGGTTGATTCTTGTTTGCTGATTATCCTCATGTCCTCCCTCCCCTAGAAAAAGCATTAGGTATGGGAACTAGAGAGGAACAATTGCGATGTTCCTGAGGTAACCTGGATCTAAGCTGATCAATGTGCCTGCTCCAGAGGACTCCATCCTCTGTTTGTACCCTAAGAACAGGGGCCTGTGATTTGAGTTATTTCAGCAGGAATCCATGAAGTTCACCCATAAGGTTCTTAGCATAAACAGAATCACCCACTGACGTGTGAACTTTGCTAGTGGAATCTAGTGGTGCGTTGGGTGCGTAAGTGGGATGAAGTTGGTCAAGGGGACACCTAAGTTTCCTACCCATCAACAACTCTGCTGGGGATAAGTTAGTTGATGGGTTAGGGAGTGATGTGCTGAACACTAAGAAGTTTTTCAACTTTCTCAGTGATGTCCCCAGGACCCAATTGCTGAAGCTTTTCCTTGGTAAAACATACCATTCGTTCAGCCCGGCCGTTAGCCAAAAGGGTGCCCAGGGGCTGTCAGGGCATGTCTGATACCCAGTTGTGCTAGATAGGGATTCAAAAGGTTGGATGTAAATTGAGGGCCATTGTCAGAGACAAGAACATCAGGTAACCTGTGGGTTACAAAAGCTTTTAAGCTGCTTGATGACAGCATCAGTTGTGGTGGATGCCATAGGGATTACCTCTAGCCATTTGGAATATGCATCTACTACAATAAGGAAGGTGTGCCCTCTGGTAGGGCCAGCAAAATCAATGTGAATCCTAGACCAGGGGCCCCTAGGACATTCCCATTCCTGTTTGGGGGCGAGAGGTGGGGCAGGCCTCTGACTACCTGACAGTTGGGACAAGATGCAACCCAGTTTTCAACCATTTTGTCAATACCTGGCCACCATACATAACTCCTGGCCAATCCTTCATCCTTACAATACCAGGATGACCCTCATGTAGCATTTCAAAACCTCCCTTTGCAGTTTTGCAGGAATAACCACCCTGTTACCCCACAAAATACATCCTCTTAATACAGATAATTCAGTTTGCCTGGATTTAAAAGGTTGGGCAAGGTGAGGTAGATCTTGAAGAGGCCAACCTTTCTTAATCCAGCCTATAATAGGAGCCAATAAAGTGTCTTTGGCAGTCTCTCTGGCAATTTCAGCAGGCGTGTACTGGAAGCTTGGCAACAGTTTCTAGGAAAAGGTGTGTGCCTCAGGTTCAAAGTCCTCCTTGTGACAAGGAAGTGGGCAGCGACTCAAGGCATCAGCATGTCCAATGTCCTTGCCAGGCTTGTGGATAAGTTGTATGAATAAGCAGCAAGAAATTCAGTCCACCTCAGCATTCTTGGTGACAGGATAATGGGTGTAGGTTTGTCTCCTGCCACAATGCCTAACAAGGTTTGTGATCTGTGACAATGGTAAATGTTCTCCCATTTAAATACTCATGAAATTTCTTGATAGCTGCAACAATTGCCAATGCTTCCTTGTCCAATTGGCTGTAATTCCTCTCTGCTTTGGTCAAGGTGCGAGAGTAAAATGCAATAGGGGCTTCCCTCACTGGGAAGCCTGTGGCTCAAAACTCCCCCCCCCACTCCAAAAGGGATGCATCACAAGTCAGTACAACAGGTAAATTCTCAGAGAACTGTATGAGTACAGTATCAGACGTGATTAGTCTCTTAATACTGTTAAATGCTGATTGTTCTTTCCTGCCCCAGACCCAAACAGACTTTTTGTCAAGCAATCTGTGTAATGGTTCTGCAATGGTTGCCTTCTGAGGTAGGAACATGTGGTAAAAGTTAATAAGTCCAAGGAAGGCTTGCAAATCTGTTTTGCATTTTGGTCTAGGGGCTTCTTTGATTGCTTGAACCTTGGCATCTGTAGGGTGGATGCCATGCTTGTCAATCATATAGCCCAAGAACTCAACCTTGTCAGTTCTAAGAGTGCATTTTTCTTCCTTGACTTTTAACCCCGCTTTCTTGAATCTGGTAAGGACTTCTCTGAGTCTCTCTTGTAATTGAGTGTCATTTTCAGCAGAGATTAACACATCATCAAAGTAAGGCACTACCCTGGCAGTCCTTGGAGCATCCTTTCCATAAGGCTTTGGAAGATGCCTGGTGCCACGCTTACTCCAAACTGTAACCTTTTACATTTGAAGGCACCTCTATGAGTCACAATGGTTTGGGCCTCTGCAGTGGCATCATCAACTGTTAGTTGTTGATATGCCTGGGCCAGATCCAATTTGGCAAAGACTGTACCCCTGCCAAGTGAATGTAATAAATGATGCACCACTGGAACTGGATATGCGCTCTGTTGAAGTGCATGGTTCAATGTCCCCTTATAGTCTCCACAGATTCTCACTGACCCATCAGCCTTGACTGGTGTGACTATGGGTGTCTCCCATCTGGAGTGGTCAGTGGGCTCTAAAACTCCTTGAGCTATTAGTTTATCTAATTGTGCATCAATTTTTCCTTTAAGGCAAATGGGACCCTTCTGGGCTTTAAGCAATTGGGGCACCTTGGGATCTAGGTTGAAAGTGATAGGGGTCCCCATATACTTGCCCAATCCGTCAGCTGAAGACCTCTGGAAACTCAGACTTCAAGGCCTCCTCCCATTCAGTGTTGCTCACGTGATTGATGCCAGTCACCTCGATGCCTAGTGGATTGAACCACTCAAGTCCCAGCAAGCTTGGGTGGTCCTTGTCCACGATGGTCAGGGGCAAACGTTTGGTGTGGCCTTTGAACTTCATGAAATTCTCTTGTTCCAACTACTGGAATCTTGTTCCCTTGGTAGTCTTTAAGAGTCAGTGCTTGCTTCTGGAGATGCTTCTTCTGAATGTTGGGAAGTAGCCTGTGAATAGTGTCCCATGACACCATAGATAAATAGGAGACTGAGTCCACTTCCATTTGGCAAGGTCTTCCTTCAATTAGTACCTTCACATGTACTTTTCTGCTTCCTAAGGGTGAAGAATGACCAATGGTGACTGTTTGATGAGTTTCATTCTTCCCCTTTTCTACTGTATTGCCCCATTTTCTCACTGAAGTTGTTAGGCTTGAAATCTTTGTCAGGAAACTTCTTTCTGCTTGGTGGAGTTCTGGATGATTTGCAGGTGACCTCTTTTTTCACAACGGAGACAGATGGTATCAAAAACTTGCATTCAGTGGGGTGCCCCCAAACCTCTGCAATAAAAGTCTTGCCTCTTTCTTCCAAGGTCTTTCCTTTTCTTCTCCATTCTGAGTCTATAAATTCCTTCCTCCACCTCGCTACAGTCTGAATCAGAATCTAATTGCTGCAATGGGTTGTTGTGGATTTTCCACATCAGGATGGCTTGGCCTTGTTAATTTTCTTCATGGCTGCTGCTGAGGACTTGGTAGCTTCCGCTGAAGAAGCTTCTTCTATGGCCTCCTTAAGCGTGATCTTAGGTTTCATTAATAATTTGCTCTGCAAAATCTTGTCTTTTAGGCCTAGAACAAATCGATCGTGCATGGCCTCTTCTAAGTTGATAAATTCACATGCACCCCAATGTCCCTTAAACTTGCCACGAAGTCATTAGCGTTTTGCTTTCCCTTGATCGGCCGGTAGAATTGTGTCTCTTAATGAGGCGATACTTGTGGCATAATGGGCTCTTAATAACTTTTCATCGGCCAGTCCATTACCTTCCGTCCTGCAGCTCCCAATGCCTTCCCATCTTGAAAATGGCGGACCACAGTGGGTGAGAAAGACTGCCCTCTTCCGCTTGTCGGAAATGTCAGCGAGATCGTTTCCTCCAAATACATTTGGAAGCGATCTGCATACGAGTCCCAGTCTTCTGCCATCAGGATCGAAGCGGGCTGGGGTGTTCAGCACAGCCATCTCTCTCGGCTTCTTCTCTGCGTTGTCTTCTCTTGGAAGGATCCCACCTTCGCCAGTGTTAATTTGCATGAAGAGTCAGAGCGTGGAGTGCTTCAGTGAAGAGTTTATTAGTGACTACAGCTCATAACCCGACTTGGCTGGACTGCGCTGCTACTTATAGCCAGCAGCCGCAGTTGCCAGCCAATCAGAGTGCAGGGTTTTCCCGCACTTTTTAAACCAATCATTTCTGACATTTTACAAGAACAGTTCAAACTTAACAAATGACATTCAAACCTGCATACATAACAATTATATTTTAATTATCTTCCCTCTTGGCCATATTAAAAATAATAGCTTAGTGACATTTTAGAAGGTATTATCTCAGGCTTTGGGAGAGATTCATAAAGTTCTGGAGTTTCAGATATGACTTATTGCTATCCCCACCTAAGTCTATATAATCAGCCCAGTGCGGCCCATTGTATGCCTGCACTTACAAAAATATATTTAACTCAGGCAGAAAAGTGAGAGTCATAATTCTAACCAACTTCAATTGGATTCATCCTTGTAGGCTTGGCTTGGCTTTCAGAATGATCACCTTGTCGACCTGTAGCACAAACAAACTTGTGTTCACTCACAACCATCATCAGCTAGCTCAAGAAAGAACCAATGAATAATAGGAACAGAACCTAATCAATCATGGTAGAACCTCAATAGTGACTTATGAGCAAGACTGCTTGGCTTGTTCATTGCTTTCCTTCTTTTACATTTTCAGAGAAAAGGGTCATGACACTTCAAATCAGATTAGTCCCAGAACATGACGTAATTACAAATTCTCCAAATTATAATTTATCATACATAAAAGTCCTTGACAGAAAAAGAAACCAAGGACAAATATTTTTCTAGAGGACCATAGCTTAGTTTGACTACCTTAATGGTTTTAAAAGAAAAGTGAATTAGTGATTATTCCAAATTGTTCAGCTACTCTTTGAAGATTTTGAACAAAAGGGTCATTTTTTGATAGTTTGCTCAAGCAGATAGATTATTGGAGCAAAAAAATTCCAAATATTTGTGAATATAAACCTGAAGGAGAATCTAGATATTTTAACTGATGTAAACCACTTAAAATTTATTTTCTGAGCTATAAGATGAAAATAATAACTATAATAAAACCAGGTAATTTTCTAGGGATGGACACCCCATATCTATGTGTACCTCTCCAGTGCCCCATTTAAAACCTCCAACATACCAAAGACATACCACTAAAATTCAATGGCAAAAAGATAGATTTTTGCCCTTTAGAATTAAGGGTGAAAATAGTAGCAGGAAGGCAGTAAGAGTCAATCCCTGAAAAATAACTAAAACGTGTACTTGATCTCACTGCTTTAACACTGAAAACTGGCTGCATTAATTAGGACAGTTTTGTGGGATTTGGCCAGATAAGTTTAAGAGTGAGAATAGAAGCCTTTTCCCTCCTAAAGGCCTTCTGGCCCTATTCTTCAATCAAACCAAAAGCACAAAATCAATTTATATAAACGGAGTCAAGTGAATTCTTCATTGATAATAGCTGGAATCAGAAGAAGGGATAGAAAAGAGGGTAGAAGCAATAAAGTCTCTTAGGTGGTCAAGGTTAAGGGTTCTGCTAGTGGTATCATCATCAAAGCCACCAACCTTTCTACCTTGATGTTCCTTGTTTTTTCTCAAGACAACATGTACAGTATACAATTCTCTTATCTAGTTGTTCCAAACAACAATCCTGTAAGGCAGGTTGCATTAACAGATGGTGACTGGCCCAAAGTCCCCCAGAGAGCTCTCCATCAAGTAAAATGTGGATTTGGGTCTCTCCAGTCCAAAGCCAGCACTTTAACTGTGACATTACACTGGCTAGCATCATCCTACATGAATGACAAATGAACAGAGCAATATATGTCTCCGTGGATGCTTTCAGAGAGGCAGTTTTCACAGCTTTTAATTTTAAAAAAGTATTTTTGTGCAAGTCTGTGATCATTTCGTGCATTTTCTGTGGTAAGAAAAAAAAAGGGGGGGGGAAAGTGGTCGGAAAATATGAAAGGGTTCCAAAGGCAGATGGCATTAAACACTGTAAAATTCTGTGAATCAGACAGAAAGCCTCAACTAGAAGTGCTCCATTTTAAAATAAAATGGCTGGGATCATAAGCTATATCAATTAAGAACGATAATGGAAAGAAAGCTTGACTTTTACTTCTCTTTCCCTCCCACCCCAAGTTCTGCAACCAGCACCTCACCAAAACACACACACACACACACACACAATTTCAGGAGATAGGAAGAAAAAATTCACCTGCTGAGAGAGCAGGAAATGGGGCTCAAAATCTAACTCAGAACAAGTCTCAATGTCCCCCCCAAGGATCCTTCACGCCCCTTTGGGAAGGTGCTCTGGCTTTCCAAGAAAATATTTTAGGGATACTGTTAAGTTTGCATAGAGAGGCAGACACGGAGTGCTTCAGCTCTTAAGTTTTATTGTGACTTCAGCTCAGAACGGACCCAATTTGGCTTAGCCGAGGCAGCTATATATTGCCGACAGCCAATCAGAGTGCAGGGTTTTCCCGCACTTTTTAACCAATGATTTCAAACACTTTACAAGAACAACCAATCAATTCAAACTCTGCATACATAACAGATACAAAAGAATGTACAGAAGAGGATGGCAAAGATGCCACCTGTACTCATCCTTTTGTGAGGATGTTTAAACAGAAACCATCTAAGAGTGAATTATGGAGGCAGCTAAATTTATAGCAGCGTCAGTTATTTTAATTTGTTATTTTGTTTATTATGTATTTACTAGCTTTATATCCCTCTTTATTGGGGAGCACAATTGTGGACTGACTGAGCTTTGAGAAAATGAATACAAATTTCCTGGTTTAATAAGCTTAACCATTACCCCATACCTATACTCACTTTTTATATGGCTATAAGGAAAGAACATATGCTTTTGTTTTATATTCATTGATTCTGTGCGATTCTATTCTTTTTCCACCCAGTTTACTTCATCTGTAAAAACATGTTCAAATCATGCTCAGAAATCTTAAAATTCTATTAAATGTTCCTAATGTTGCATATATACTTCTAAGAAAATAATGTACATGCTATTTCTGAGCAGGTATTTTGTTTTAGCTACCCTGTTGTTACCAGAATTATACTCTTTTGAAAGCCTGTTGCACTTGTTTTATGTTTTTACTTCTGTTCCTTAATCATCAGATTTACAATTATCGACTTGGCAAAAACCTGCATTTCATAAGCATTTCAGTGAAAGAAGGTCGGGTCATAATTTTATTGTTAATAAGCCATAGGGCACTTTGCAGAAGAGCAAGCTAAATTGTCCCTGTTGTTCTCATTTGGTATTAGAGCACATTTTCATAAGAAGCAGTCTTCCAGTTGAGCTCTGCAACCCACCTCACCTCACTGTCACTATTGCTCCTTGAACTGATTTTCTTCCAGTTCTATCAGCTTCATGAGGACACACAAACTTTTCCCCATCTCCCCCCAAATTGTTACGTTGGAGCTCCGTGGAATTTTGAGGCCAAGCCAGTCATTTCCCCATTGGTAGGATCTCCTGGGCTATAGTAGGGTAGAAGGCCATTTGTTGGCTTGCTGATCACAATGAAAACTACCACAGCAGAAGAAAGATACTAAGTAAGATAGATTTTAAGGGCTATATTTTTCACTTCCCCATCAGTTGGCTGAAGAAGTGCTGGTTGGTTGACCTGGAGTTATTCCTAGGCCAGTATAAAAGTGGTTCTCGGTATTTGGGAACACAGGAGAGTTTTAATGGCAGATCTACAAAACTTAAATATCCAAGTTACTTTTTCAAAACAAAAAACCACACACACAAACAAGAAGCATCAATTACTAGGGAAACAAAAACTACATTTTAAATTCAAATATAATTCCATATTTATACGCATACTACACACACACATACATATATTCATATACATTTGAAATTCAATGAAGTGTGAAATATAAGGGATAAAAACTAAGGGATCTAATTTAAATCTAAGGGATAATATGTTCTGATTGATTAATATGATTGCCATATTAATCTGCATAGTGTGAAATCATATTAAGTCAGAAGAAGTTCAGTTTTCAAGCACCTTTCATGCAAATATTCTCCAGTTAGCAAACTGCCTCCCCTTGCCTATGTAAGATTTATTGAGTTCGTGTATCTTTTTTTTTTCTTTAAAATTCAAAGGGGGTATTGGCAATGATATTTCAAAATGGGGGGATATTTCTTCCTCCAGGTTTATCCCCACAATGAATCTTAACCATTACACAGCTCTTGTCCTGAGAAATGCAAAATCAAAACTCTATCCCATCCAGGTGAGAACTAAATCAGAAATGGCAAAAGTTCGAAGTAAACTTTAGTTTAGTTTTACATTGCTATATTAAATTTCAGAGGGAAAAATGTAATGGACAACTTTTGTATTTCACAGGAACCCTATTCGGGCAACATGTTCAATTCAACACTTAAGGAGGGTGAGCAATCCCTCCACTCTCCAATTCACATGAGTGACATCACTGAGCTGGCCCTCAATAGGTACAGCATAAGTATCTGCAGTGGGAACTCGGTGCATGAAAAGGTTTCCATGTAATCAGAATGCTGCAAGATTGATTTTGTACCAGTTTTCCGGCTGTGGACAATATCACTGTAGTCATGGAGACAGCTCTTCAGTGATGTCACCAGTGGGACTTCAAAAGGGGAGGGGTTGCCCAATGTTCTTCATCTGTTTATTTATATTCACAAATGTCTGACATGAACATGGTTAAATGCGTAGTCAGTTTTGCCTAAAAAGCCCCATAAGCCACTTACTGCCTAAATGTAAATAATGATGGAATGTATCAAATGCTTATATCTTCATAAAGCACATATCCTCTCTGTCAAACAGTATGCTTTTTTATGGTGAGATGCTGACATTTAATGGAAAGCATTGTATTTGCTTGTCTAGTTCTTTTTAAAATTGATGATTGATTGCAATAGTGTTTTGTCTCCCCTGTGCTGTATCTTATTTAATTTAAAAGTTCATTTTTTTCATGCTATTTATATGATGGAGGGAGGGGAAGGACAAGGCATCCATTTTGTCCTTATAATAATTCTCAGGCATGTTGTTTTGTTGCCTGAGGCAAAGATCAGGACTCTGTCCATCAATCCCACCTCTGCAAGTTAACTTGTCTCCTAAATGTTGCTTCAGTAATAATGATCGTCCTCCATCAAATCTGATGAGAGGATCTGAATTAGAAATATAGGTCTGGTTGTTTGCAATAACAAACATGGTCTTTTGAAAATGGGCAGAGAACTATCATTGCCAACACCTCCACTGAAGCTGTTTTTAAAGTGGACATGCTAGAATTATTTTACCTAAGGCATTTTGCTTGCATGTTGCCTCACGAAATGCACACACAATTTCTATCCTATCCTGACAGTAGTTCAAGAGAGCTTTGCTAGGATTTAAAGGAACTTTGGGCTCCATTTAGCATTCTCTAGCTGAGCTACTAATTGCCACATTTCCAAAATACAAAGAATAATCACCCATAAGAACCAACTTGCTTCAGCAGAATCAGACAAGTCTGGCATTTTAATTTTTAAAAAATGTGTTGATTACCTAGAATAGTGTCCGATGCAATTTGCCTAATCTTCTCCAAAGCAAACTGAATATCTGAAATATTGTCTTTCATTCAAGAAGGAAGGCACAACCTTCTCATGTCCAAACAAGCTACAGAATAGACTAAACAGAAGCCAAGATATCGTCCTTGAGATTTTTCAGAAATTGAAGGTAACTGTCTGTAAATAGTTAGTGTATCCTATCCAGCTATCATCTATTTTTTACTCTCTCGTCCCATTTCATCTCCTTATTTCTCTTGCCTATAAGTCTAAAAGTAAAGACTATTTATTTTGTAAGCCATCTAGGGAGGCCCCCTTTTCTTTTCCTTTAAACTAGAACACTCATTAAAAATCCTAAGAAAGGAAGGAAGGAAGGAAGGAAGGAAGGAAGGAAGGAAGGAAGGAAGGAAGGAAGGAAGGAAAAAAGAAAAGGAAAGGAAAAGAAAAGAAAGAGAAAAAGAAAAAGAAAGAGAAAGAAACTTCAATTTCTAGGTAAACTTCAATCCATAAAACAATAGAGACAAATGAAAATAATGTAAGCCTGTATTAATAATCATAATAACACTAACAGAAAACACTTAAGATAGTAGACATTACAGTAGATCCTGACTGCAACTATTAAAAGATATCTGGTACTGAAAGCAGTTCCCCCTCTCCCTCCTGGCTTCTATTCCAAACTGAATGAATTCCAAATTATTGCAAAGACACTTTCTCATCTCTCTCCATAATGTGCCTCTCCTACCTGACAGGATGTTCCCCCTGCAGATTCTCATGTGTGGTAGTATGTTCTTGTACAAAGAACAGTAATATATTCCATAATTTCTAATTTATTTGGATTTTCAATTGTAGTCTCAAACCTAGGGCTATCATGTCAGGATTGTAAAAATCTGGGTAATGATTTGATAAGATACAAAGATACAGAACACTATAATTTTTTGCTGTAATTTAGTGATTATCCAGATTTTTGCAGCCATGACAGGTACCACCACACAATCCTATACTTGGAGAGAAACTCCAGGGGTTTTTGTTCTGACTGCAATACACAGCAAGTTTTAGCAAAAGATCTTCTGCCACCTTTAGTCTTTACAAATGTTCTGCAAAAAATCCAGAATGTTATTTTTTTAAAAACTGGAGTGAAAATAGAACACCATCAAAGAAAAGAAAAGTATTGTTTCTCCCATTTTTTAACTTCCTGTCAACTGAAAGTAATCTAAAAGCATTATGGTCATTTTATTTACTTGAGAGAGTGGGGTAAATCTATCTATTACATTAGTGCTCTGATGCCATCAGTTCTATTCTTTAAAAAGCACTACCCTGTATTTTTTTCCAACTTACTATTAATTTTTGTAAAGATGGCAAACATAAGATAGTAGAATTACGTCTGACCATGTTTGTTGTAAAGAAGA